>SOPF01027154.1:0-94206 GCA_012979155.1 Hypericum perforatum | reverse complement strand
TTTTTTTTTTCTTTTTCATGACCAAATTTAAAGGTTTACTGTACACCAGAAAAGAATTCACGAAATCTGGACGATGCTTTTTTTTTCTCTGCTAAAAAGGATACAATATTAAATGATTAGTGTATCACCATAAAAGAATCGACTAGACAAAAACGGAAAAGAGAAAAGGGAAAAGAAAGTAGGCCCACCCAAGTATCAATATGTTGTTAGCAACAAAAGGCCCATGCAGATCCATGGTCCAGTTGCAACGGCTCAACTAATCATTATCGCCTTCGTCTCGTGCGGCCCAATACCATAATGACGCAATGGTCCATTGTTATGTCATGTAATCAGACAGTTGACAAATTTACTGTTTTTTTAGAATGTGATCAATCTACAACTTGATTTAGTAATAACAGAACTAACACCACAACCCACTTAAAAAAACCTGACTTTTAACAAAGTCACTATGCCGAACAAGTTTGAGAGGTAACAATTTTTATATCAACTAATTTAGTTTTGAACTGGGTAAAACTATTGAATGCTACCAACATCATTTTAACATTTTGCTTTCTCATTTGTTGGATTTCCGCCTCCACCAATTAATCTAAGTGATTATACAATTAATTACGTTGTCATATTGAAATCTACAAATTCAAGCATTTTGGCCTACATCTCTGCGAATCGGCCTACCTAAACCCGGCGTACTCTCCCACTCAACCGGTTCGGCCACGGAGTAGGTAGAGGTAGGTCATGATGGATAAAAAGACTCAAAACACAATAAAAAAAAATGATATCTTACGTGCAATTCATCGAATTATTTTGTTTTCATTTTCTTTATGGTTTATACTTTACACAATGGCGTTGTTAACTCATGGGGACATAAAGTAAGTTTTATATTATTTATAGTGAATAAAAACCTCAAACGTGTTTATTAGTAAAATCAAATTCAACAAATATGTTGATCCACTTGTTACACATATGTTTTTAGACAAGTAAGTACTGAATACGTTATATAATGCTAAAAATGTAATACATATATATTTAGAATATATATATATATATATATATATATATATATATCCTAAAAACATCCGAAGAAAAAAAATACTAAACGGTAAATGTGTTGCCATTTAACTCTAAAGTATTGGGAACAAATAAAATAATTGGAAACTTATTTTATCTGATTGATAAATATTAATTTGTATCTCCAAGCTTTAGACCATCCGTATTGGTGCCCTCACTACAGTGCACGCCCTGGGCGCCACGTCAGTCGCGTCCCTGTTCTCAGTTTTTAGCTCACAGTAGTGCTCTCATTACAGTACCACGCCCTGGGCGCCACGTCAGTTTTTTTCTCAGCTTAGCTTTTTTAAAATTCAGCTAACTGTATCAGACTTGAGTAATTTTTAGTGTAACTTCGAACATGGTTAAAAAAAATTGGAACACTAAATTCAAGAAATGGAAATTTCATTAAAAATTACAAATTACAAAAGAAACTACAAAATTGAAGAAATAACTTAGATTTGCAAATTATATAACTAAATACCGTCACCATATTTAGTCCAAACGTGCTCAATTAAGTCTTTACGGAGAGCGATATGGGCTTCTCTATTCCGAATTTGAGAATCAGCGGTCATGAAGCTTGATAGAGATCCAATGTGTTGAGTATAGTATTCATAGTTTGTGGATGTGCTGGTACTTTGGTCTGTCGTTGATGATTTCTTCTGGACTATAAAGTCTATATCCATCACGTTCATCATCCACTATCATATTATGCATTATGATACAAGCTATCATAACTTTGCCAATGAATTCTTGATCTCAAAGAAGACATGGAGATTTTATGAAAGCAAAGCGAGCTTGTAGAACTCCAAATATCCTCTCCACATCTTTTCTGTAACTCTCCTGACGTTCAGCAAATAGTTTTATTTTTTGGGTGCTTGGAGATGTTCTTGACTTCACAAAGGTAGCCCATTGTGGATATATCCCATCAGTGAGATAATATGACAACTCTCTATGGGTGCCATTGACAGTATAGCTCACTTTAGGTGCACGACCTTCTAGAACATCAGTAAAAATAGGAGACCATTGTAACACATTAATATCATTACATGTACCTAGTATTCCAAAGAAGACGTGCCATATCCATAGGTCATATGAGGCAACCGCTTCCAATATTATTGTTGGTTTGCCACTTCTACCAGCATATTGTCCAGCCCAGGCGGTAGGACAATTCTTCCATTTCTAGTGCATACAATCGATACTGCCTATCATGCCTGGGAAACCACGTTGCTCTACCACATGGAGCAGACAAGCGAGATCTTATTCATTAGGCTTCCTAAGATACTCTGCCCCAAAACAAGTCGTGACACTGTCTACGAATTTCACCAAAAGCTTGCCTCGTTGTAGATTCGGCTATCCTTAGGTACTCGTCAACCACGTCAGCTGTCGAACCGTACACGATAACTCTCATCGCTGTAGTACATTTTTGCAAAGTTGATAACCCAACTCTCCTTGCAGCATCTGCATTCTGTTGAAAGTACAGATCATGGGCAGTCACCGCTTCTACTATTCTCAAGAACAAAGGTCTTTTCATACGAAATCGACGGCGGAACATATCAGGTCCATATGTTGGTGTTTCAGCAAAATAATCCTGCACCAAGCGCTCATCACCAACTTCATGACCCCGATTGAAATAGCGTCTTTTTGCACGAGGTTGTGACGCAGTTTGCCATCTTCGAACAATGGCCTCTACAGCCCGAATGTTGACTTCTATTTCGGCTTGATATTTCTGCAAATAATTTAGAACTATCCTATTTTCTTCCTCTCCTGAACTACATTGGAAATCCGAACTAGAATTAGAACTTTCGGAACTCGATGATATCAGATCCATACCTATATTTTTTTTCTTAAAAAGAGGAGAGGAGGATATGTTTTGATGTGAAAAATTATGAAGAAGGTTGTATCAATTTATAGAATTTTCAAATGAATTTGGACCACAAATTTTTAACATTAGATTTGGACCACACACATTTTTTTTATCCGAAATGTCTCGTTATTTGGATTCAAAAATTTGTATAAAATTAATGAAAAATTATAAAAAATTTTAATTGCACAAAAAAGTCAAAAAAGAAAATAAAATTAATTTTTAGAATTGTTTTTTGATTTTTTGATTTTTTGATTTTTATCGATTTTTTAAAAAATAAAAATTGCCCTGGGCGACGTGAGTCGCCTGGGATGAGGCGCGCCTCGCCTCCAATCACAGACCGCCACGTGGCACCTCCAGGGCGAGGAAGCCACCCGCTGCGGGTGGTCTTACGAGCGGCTGCGTTATTGAATTTATGCTTCTCAGGAAAAAGTCCTAAAATATATGAGAAGATTGGATTATTTTTGTGTTAAAGGGTACAAAGTCCTAGACAATTGTAGACTAGGCTTTGTGCGCCGGTCCTGTGTCGTTCGAGATTTACAGAATCTCAGCCTGGTATTTAAATTACAGGCACCTGAAAATGCGGAAAGTTATGGCTTTTTTGGTTTATATTGTCAGGTATTCGGATATTTAGGTGCGATTATAGTATTGCTATTATAATATATTTTCTAAGAATTTTTGAAATTCAACCTACTTGTGAAAAAATGTTATCATTATAAGTGACTTCTTCGAAAGTCTTAGTATTATACCTTTTATAGTTATTAGAGTATTCAAACACTCAATTATACAAATCAATTAGAGTTGTTCTTGTTTGGAGGTTGTTAATCGGTAAATTGTGACTTCTAATTTACGGCTTATAGTTAGATTTAGAGGTTATAACATCTTTAAAATTGTTATTGTTACCAGAGTTGATGCTCAACATAATTAGGTTTTAATAAAAATTGAATTCAATTCTTATAATTACAGAAGACATTATTTTTACCGAGAGATACACGACTATTGAGGATTTTGTGAAATAGTTTTCATGAGACGTAAAGTTCTATTACAAGGGCTTGGTATGAAAATATTAGTATGTATCGTGTGTTTGAAAAGGGGCCTATGTTCTTAGGTTAGGAAATTCTTAGGTTTAGATATGGTAAAGAACAGGTATCCGTTGTACTACTTGTATGGTTATATATATACATATATATATAATTCATCAATAGCCAGCCCACTGTATGCTTTTCTTTCACTAGCTATTATTATACCTAAACAAGCTCTACGTGACGGACACTCCAAAGTAACCTACTTTTTTTTTCCTCCATTAAAATCACTTGCAGCTTTGCAAGGAACTGGAAGAAGTGAGAAGAAGAAGAAGAAGAAGAAGAAGAAGAAGAAGAAGAAGAAGTGAGAAGAAGATGGCGAGCGTTTGCGGTAGTTGCTCTTCTAGTATGCTAGTTGGAGGGAGAGATTTAAGAAGCACTCAGTTCAGTGGGGTTAGACCTGGGGAGAGCATGCAGATTTTGGTTCCATGTGGGAGTAAGAGAGGTGGGGTCCATTTCCTTCTCTTCTCCATATTTGTGATTTATATATATATATATTTTTTTGGGTCTGAATTTGTGATTTATAATGTAAGTAGTGGAGCTTTCAATATTGTAGCATGATAATTAACTTTAGCTTGCTGAAGTTGGTTCAAGTGGTACGAGATTTAAATTTTATTGATAATGCTTTGTGCTGCTGAACTAAATGCTCTTTGGCGGCAGTTGCAGTATTTATGCTTACTTTCCTCGGGGCTTAGTTCTGATTGAGAAATAATGCGTAGTACTCATTGTTCATGGTAATTCTAGTTGGTTCCGCTTTATATCATCACAGGTTCTAAAGCCAGACCGATCCGAGCCATGGCTTCTCGAGCTGCATCAGCCCCGAAACGAGAAACCGATCCCAAGAAGCGTGTCGTTATAACAGGACAAGGACTGGTCTCAGTTCTCGGGAACGACATTGACACTTTCTACAACAGACTTCTGGAGGGGGAGAGTGGCATCAGCCTAATTGACAGGTTTGATGCTTCGACCTTTTCGGTCAGGTTTGCAGGCCAGATCCGCAACTTCTCTTCCCAAGGATACATCGACGGGAAGAACGACCGCCGCCTTGATGATTGCATCAGGTACTGTCTGGTTGCTGGTAAAAGAGCACTTGAAGATGGCAACCTCGGTCCCGAGGCGCTTGAAAAGGTACAAGATCGACTTTTCCCTAACTTTTTTCGCAATCTGATTGATGGATCTCTCTGTTTTTTGATTCAACCACAGATGGACAGAACTAGAATCGGCGTGATGGTTGGGACTGGCATCGGAGGCATGTCCAGACACAGCAATGGAAATGAAGCACTTATCCTGAAGGGATACAAGAAGATATCTCCGTTTTTCATCCCGTATACGATCACCAACATGGGATCTGCATTGTTAGCTATAGACACGGGGTTGATGGGGCCTACTTATTCCATTTCAACTGCTTGTGCCACTGCGAACTACTGCTTCTACGCGGCTGCAAACCACATTCGAAGAGGCGAAGCGGATATCATTGTTGCCGGTGGCACGGAGGCAACTATTATCCCCATAGGTGTCGGCGGGTTCATAGCTTGCCGGGCCCTGTCTCAACGAAACGACGAGCCACAGAGAGCTTCGAGGCCTTGGGACCAAGGTCGTGATGGGTTTGTCATGGGAGAAGGAGCTGGTGTCCTGGTAATACGTAATTACTCTGTTAATTCAGATCATTTGTTCTTAAGATTAACTCGGTGGCTACTGATCGATAGATCATGGAGAGCTTGGACCACGCGATAAAAAGAGGGGCCAACGTAATCGCGGAGTATTTGGGTGGGGCAGTCACTTGTGATGCTCATCACATGACCGATCCACGATCAGATGGCCTTGGAGTTTCAACCTGCATTTCCAAGAGCCTCAAAGATGCTGGTGTTTCGCCTGAAGAGGTCTGACCTGTTGTTTCTTTTTGGTGTTTGAATTGACATCTGAAGTTGGACTTGTTAGAAGCTGCAGAGCTCCTAGTGTTATAGTGGTGGTTTTGGCCCCTTCGACCCCGGGAACCCCTTGGTCTAGGAGCCGTAATTGATAGAGCCCAATTTTACATTGCAGGTGAACTACATCAATGCGCATGCAACCTCGACGTTAGCGGGGGATCTGGCCGAGGTTAATGCCATTAAGAAGGTCTTCAAGGACACATCTGAGATCAAGATGAATGGAACCAAGGTAAGAAACACACACCTCTGACATATACTTAAAGTTACTTGTTCTGTTTCTTTTTGCTAATCTTGTTGCTGGTTTAGTCGATGATCGGCCACGCCCTCGGAGCTTCGGGTGCGTTAGAAGCCATAGCAACCATAAAGGCAATCACCACAGGGTGGTTGCATCCAACTATTAACCAAGATGTACGCACATGGAAACTTATTCTCGATGCTTTTAACTGAATTCAGAAAATCTTTTTATATTGTAACAACACTACTTGTACGTGCAGAATTTGGAGCCTGATGTTACAATCGATACTGTCCCTAATGTGAAGAAGAAGCACGAAGTTCATGTCGGTAAGCTCGAGATTCATCCTTTCATTTGTAAGGCTCGAGATCGATATCGAGATTGTTAGAATGTCCATATCCAACCCAAAACCTTAAGGCAATGAGTAGGTGGATCATCTACACTTATAAACTTGCCCAACCCACTTGTTCTTTCCGATGTGGTATTCTCTCCAACACGCCCCCTCAAATGAAGCCCACTTGGGCTGAAATTTGCACTGGCTTTCATTACCTCTCGTGCTTTTAAATAGGGGTCATGTGAGCACAACGGGCCATGGGTTTCATAATGGGCTCGGGATCAACCCGCTCTGATACCATGTTAGAATGTCCATATCCAACCCAAAACCTTAAGGCAATGAGTAGGTGGATCATCTACACTTATAAACTTGCCCAACCCACTTGTTCTTTCCGATGTGGTATTCTCTCCAACAGAGATCGAGATCTTGTTTCGTGGAATCAGAAACACTTTACCAAATATTTGGACCACATGAGGCTTTCAGCTGAGTTGTGGTTTTCTTTTTGGTTGCAGGTATCTCAAACTCATTTGGATTCGGAGGACACAACTCTGTGGTCGTATTCGCTCCATTTAAACCATAGGCTTTCATTTTTCTTCCTCAATTTGAGATTTAGGAACATATCACTCAACTGTGAGTGAGAGTGAGAGTGAGAGTGAGAGCGAGAGAGTAACCCCATAGTAGAAGCGCTATCTAAGTATACTCTTTCTTTTTAAATCATGTTATTTCAGGTGTCTGATTCTTGTCTATTTATATGAGTAATTGAAAGAGTTAATTTATCTCGGTGAATTTAATTTTTTTTTATTACTATTGAAGAATAAAAGATAGAAATCCATTTAATGTTTGTTTATACAAAAATCATACTAAGTGACATCCTACGAAACGAAAAAGATTATCAAATTTTCAGGAGCATTCATGATTTTCAACTCACTTTATGGAGTCAGCATCCATCGTGGCCAAACTCATTTAATTTAGGGATAACTGAACTAGAAATTTGCTTAAATTATCGATTTAGTTTCTCTAATTTTAAAGTCAAAATTCTAATTCACTAGTTTAATTTACGTGTAATATTTAGTCCCTCCTTACGGTAACTCACAAAATTGTGCAAGAAAAGAAGCAAAAGAAAAATAGTTTGTAGAAATTTGTTTATCCATGAAACTACTCCAATAGGGAAGGAGAGTAATAACTATAAGAGCAAATTGCCCTCAGGTCCCTGTCCTTTGCTAAAATCACCATTTTTGTCCCTACTGTTTCAAAAATGATGATTTCGTCCTCCAGATTTGATTTAATAGCACTCTAAGGTCCCTGGTGCCGGAATCGGAAAATTTCTCCGGCAAAATTGAACTTAAGATTACGAAAATACCCTTTTCCTTTAAAAAGTAAAAAACTAAATTGAAATACAATCGTAATTCGTATTGAGCTGAAATTTTGCATGAAGCATTCTAAAAATACATAAGATTTACGCAAAAAAATTCAGAAATTTTGGAGGTACAGAAGTATTTTTTTATTTTTCAACGTGCCAAAATTTTGTAAAATCATATAAAATAGAAAATTTGTCTAATTGGGCTGAAACTTGTCCCATGTGTTCTTAATAATATATAGTGAATTTAGGACCTAAAACTTGTTCTATGTGTCCTTAAGAATCTTTACTAAAGACTCTATTTTTAGTAAACAAATAAATTAAAATTCTATATTTTTGGTATCCCTAGACTTTTTCAAAATTGGCTAGTGAGAATCCATAATTTTTTATTCCTAAATTCATTAAAGTTACTTAAAGATACATGGGACAAGTTTCAGCTCAATTAGACAAAGTTTTTATTTTATATGAATTCATAAAATTTTGGCGCGTTGAAAAATAAAAAAACTACTTTTGTGCCTCCAAAATTTCTGAAAGTTTTTTTGTAAATCATGTGTATTTTTAGGATGCTTCTTGCAAAATTTCAGCTCAATATGAATTACGATTGTGTTTCAATTTATTTTTTTACTTTTTAAAGGAAAAGGGTATTTTCGTAATCTTAAGTCCAATTTTGCCAGAGAAATTTTCCGATTCCGGCACCAGGGACCTTAGAGTGCTATTAAATCAAATCTGGAGGACGAAATCATCATTTTTGAAACAGTAGGGACGAAAATAGTGATTTTAGCAAAGGACAGGGACCTGAGGGCAATTTGCTCTAACTATAATCGGCACGGAGGACGAAGTTGAAAGAGTAGGAAGCAGAGGCGTGGAAACGAGAGGGAGGTTGGATTTCTTCATCCTCATCCTTTGGCATCTTTGACCAAAGATTCAATTTTATTATTTTGGAATGAATGGAGCCTAAAATTCACAACAAAGAAGATGAATGGGAGAAGTCAAAGTTTATTGAGTGGGGGTTTACCTAACCGCCTATCTCGTCTAAAAGATTCTCTCCAGAAAAAAACCCTCCCAGGCACACACCCCCAAAAAACCTTCTTCTTCGCCGATTCATTCCTTCTTCTTCCCTGTGTCCTTCTAAAATTCCTTGTTTGAGTGGCCCTCTACTCTTCCCTTCGGGAGGACCGCCGGTGCCCTCCCCGCCACCGGTGACCATGGCGGGGTCAAGCGCGGCTTGGTGGGGGGCTCTTCTCCCCTCCGAGTCGCGGTTCCGGGTCTCGTAGCCTCGCTTTGGTGTTCCCCATCGACGGTCTTTCTCCCTCGCATCTGGAGTTTTCTCTTGCCTGGAGCTTCTCCTAGCTTCTTCGTCGTCTATGCTGGTGGGTTTGGACGATTTTCTACCTCTTTTGGTAGGGTCCCTTTGGGAATTTGGCGTCCTCCTTTCTCTGTAGGTTTCGTTTCGGTTTCGAGTGTTCCTGGGTTGTTTGTGCTTCTCTGTCTAGGGAGGCTTTGGGTTCTAGTCGTTGGTGGGTGGTCTTCGGTGGTTTGTTGTCTGGATTTGGCTCTCGGCTCTGCCGTTCGGGTGAGCGATGGGGTGGACGTCGGGCGAGCGATGGGGTGGACGTCGGAGGTGGCATCGGGGTTGGTCAGAGCGATGGTGTTGGAGCTTCGGGACTTGTCTGGTCTCTGGTTTCTTCGGCGGCGGGGTGGTAGGGTTTTTTTTTTTTTTGCTTTTTGGGTCTCTTTGGGCTATTTTGGGTTTGGGCCTCTGTGGGCCGGTTTGGTCCTCATGCACTGTGGACTTTGGTGGGCCTCGGATGTTTTTTTGTGTAAGTTGGGTGTGTCTCTTTTCTTAGAGACTATCGTGGTGTAGTGCTTTCGGGCACGTTGTGGTGTTTCTTTTGGTGATTAATAAAATTTTACTTACCAAAAAAAAAAAGTCAAAGTTTATTGTAGGGGTATAAGTCATTACAAATTTATGATGTATGATACTCAAAATATTATATCTTACAATCACGAAATCTGTGTCAATATTGAAATTTTCGTAAGCAATAAAAGGTGGTACAAGATAAAAATAATTTAGAAATTCTTCTCTTTAAAGTAAGAGATATATCATATACCCAAAATGGAACCTCGGTGGTTAGTTCCTCTAAATTATGTACTGACTTGTGTCTGTATTTGCGGGTTCTATAGCCTTTGGGCCGGATCCACTATGGATGCCCTAATCTACATGTACAATATTTCATCCATCGCAAGCCCAGATAAGAATTGGGCCACACCCACTTGGTCAAGTGGGCCTTCACTTCCCGAAGAGTATCAAAGATGATTGCACTTCATCGATTCGGATGAATTATATTGTTTGAGAAAAGCAATTAGTGGGGAATATGTTATATGTTACATAATGGGAAATAAGGAGGAACATCATGAGATACGAAAAAATATTTATATCTCCAAAAAATGAAATATCAATGCAATCACTCGAGCTGCAACGAGTGAATAACTATGATTCACAGGAAACTATATTAATTAGTCTTTTAAATACTTATGTATAAGATAATTTCGAAGAGATGAGTGTACCCTCTTTTCCAATGTGCCTGGAAACCGGCAAATATAAACTGTAGTTTTTTTTTTTGGTGAAAAAATATAAACTGTAGTTAGTGTGACCCGAGAAGCGTTATTATGATGCGCATTACAATTACGGGAAACAAAATTCGAGTAGAGACTAGAGAATAGAGGTTCCATTCGTTAAAAGCCAACAATTGATTTAATACGGCGACCAAAGTTGTTCTCCCACTTGCTTGGTGGTGCTAATTACTGTTTCATTCATTATTTTTTTAGTTTATAAATCGCCAATAAGATGGTCAAAATGTAGATTCAATGATTAATCTACTTCAATTGCTGCATTATATTTTTTCTCTCTTGTAATGGGTATCAGGGTATATTTTATTACGATAAGAAAGTAATCTGTACGGATTGAGATTATGTTCGTTTTGGATCGAATTTTAAGACAAAGTTTGCAAACTATTGACTTTATGCTTACGTGGAATTTACAAAATAGTAAAAGTAAAAGTTCAATTTACTATCTATAACTATGCAACTTACGTTTCCCTGTAGCTTTAAAATATCTCATCGAGTGACAGATATGGCTGACATCTTAATGTTTAAATTTTTTTGACAAAATATCTCTAATGATTATTAGATAAAAAAATTCAAAAAGAAAATATTGTAAAAATATATATATGATGAATAACGCGAGAGGGTATTCATTTTTAGAGGTTCCTTGGACATTTTTATATGCTTACGGGTTATTCATTTTTTTTTATATGCTTCTTATATACTTGGGTATTGTCGTCAAAAAAATTAAGAAAATAGTAAATTGTTAATTGATAAAATCTATCCGGTCAGACATTTTTTATCCGTGGTCTACAAATTAGTGAAACTAAAAAGTACTAGAAGCTCCATCGTAGTATTTTCTTCCTCAATTTTATTACTCAGTTAAGGTACTTCGTAATAACAACAACAGATATTAACTGGTCGTCCTTCTGGTGACGTTCAGTCTCCAGACCCAAAAGTCCAAGAACCAAAGATGCAGCTTTTTCTTTCCTCTTGTGATGTTCCATGTGGGTGTGGTTTAGATTTTCCTGCATAATTATCCTACCTTCTATAAATAAATTGGGTTCACTCCCTTTATTTGTTCCTTGGGAATTTAGCACTCAGGTTCAGTAGTGCTAATTCGATGCCCACAACGAATGCGATGTGTGTCGGGTCCGGATCATCATCTGGAGTGATCTCCCATAATCAAATATACTACGGAATAAAGGCCATCATCGCCAATAAGTAGCAAGAGTTGAAAAGAATGGACAATTTTTGTTGTGAAATAGTTACTTTAAATAGATTAACTTTATTTCATATAACTCAAATATTTATATCAAGTAGAACCGAAACTAATACTACATGTAAATTTGATGTTATATCTCGTAAATAGATTTCATGTAAAAAAATAAATTTTGAGATCTAAATTCATGAGAAAAATTCGATCACCCTAAGACGCAAAATAGCATGAATGAATATGTCATGATTGAATTTTTTTGAAAAATAATATTATTCATTTAAAGCCAAATTCTCCGAAGAATGATTCCATATAATGCATAACAAACTTTCTTAATCATCCTATTTTTTTTTAGTCTCAATCTCTCCCAAAGTGAAAGTGGAGTTTTTCTCTCTCAAAAAAAACTCGAAAGGTATTTTTCTTTGGTAACTTTCTTTCTTTTCTCTTTGTTTGCCTCTCTGGTTACTTTTCCTTTGGTTGTCGCTTCGTCTCAGCACGATCATTCACAATTATAGCTTTTTTTTGCTGCTCCTTGTCTCGCTGACCTCATCTTCGTCCCACCTCTCACCATCGCTTGCCTTAGCCCTTTATCTCGATTGCTTGTTTCCGATAGCTCATTCCTCTTTGCAGCTCCACGTCTCGCCTCTACTTTCTGTGGCTCGCCTTTGTTTGTCCTCATCTCGCCTCTACTTTTCGTCGCTCGCCTCTGCTCATCTTTGTCTAGCCTTTTCTTATCATAATCAACATCGTATTCGCTCGTGTTGTCGTCCTCCCCCGGCTAGTCTTCATTCTGACGAGGCTGTGAGGGTCTCCTGTGGATCACAGGGGTTGGTCTTCGCGACCTTCCCCTGTTGTTTTTATAATTAGTTTTGTACTTTATGTTTTGTTGTGTTTTTTGTTTGGTATTTATCTAGTACTTGTTTCTTTTTCTCATTGTCTTCGATATGTTATTTTAGCTCATATTTTTGTTGGATTGACTTACAATTGGTTTGAGATCTTTTCTGATCTTGTTGCTTGTTTGGTGGTTGCTGGCTGAAAATTTTGTCTCGATCAATTTACGTCAATTTTTGCTCTCATATGAGTGTATGTTACATGTATATGTATTTAGATGCCGTCCGGACGTTGTTTTGAGACTATTCGATGTTTACTTTGGCAGAAGTCCGTCCTGATTTTTAGCCTTCGAGTTTGTTTCGATTGTCTATTGCTCTCCCTTGTGCTATCTATTTTCATGAGACTAACTTTCATTTTCTGCTTAGATTTTTTGTCTTTGTCTATGTATTTTTTTTATGTTACTGCAACATGTTTATAATATATACTTCACATTACTTTGTCATAAAAAAAAATCATCTTACCTTGGAAAAGACTTATTCATTCCACAAAAGTAGACGTGTGCAAAACACTCCAATCCTATGAGCGAAGTAATTTCAATGTCGTGGAAGCAGTTTTTATATACCAATAAACTTTCCACCCACTAGTACGAATTTAATTTTTTTTAAGAGTTAGTGAGAAAATTGTTATACTATAATCAATAAATATCGAGTTAATGAAATTTTTGTTGGGAGAGAGAGACTCTATAGGTGTACAAAAATTACGCCTACTCTGTGCACTAATTTCGTTACCGATGGGGCTTTCTGTAGCCAACTAAAATGTAGTAACATGGATATGACCTGGGTGCTCCACATTTCATTGCTTGCTTTTCTGGTGGCCTTTTCAAATTGAGTTTCCTAACTTGCCTAGTGTATATATAAAATAGTGTAAATTTTTCTCACGTCCATCGCCTTTGTTTAAATTATTATTCTCGTTCTTACTATTTCAAAAAAGAGACTTTCGTCCCCCTAATTTGCTTAAATAACACCCTAAGGGAGACCATGTTAGATGCGATGACGCCGTTTAGGGGAAGATTCTGAAGGACGAGCCTCGTGACGCGTAGGGAAGAAAATAGCAATTTAAGCAAAGACGAGAGACATGAGGAAAATTGCCCTATAAAATAACATAAAAGTTTATTTTAATTTCGAGATGTCAAGAAGGAGATGAAAGAAAATTTCCACGGGCAATTTATTAATATGGTTAAACAACAAACATTTAAGATGACTAGTAATAATAATATTCTATTTGAACCAAAAGTTTTGAATTCAAATTTTTTTTTTGAAAATAATACAGTGTTGAATATTTATTAAAAATAATTTGTCAAATTTCAAAGATCTCAACGGATTATAACTAGATTAATCTAATTAGTAAGTCTGAATACTAGATAGTATAAACTATTTTTTTATTAACATGGTTAATCTTCCAAGATAACATCTCATAATATATTTTGTTTTAAGAATTTTACCTGAAAAATCTAGAGTTGTTGGTTTAATTTAAGGAGAAAGAGTTGTAGCTACTGACTGTCCTAGTTTTTTTTTTTATTATTTTGATATTGAATTATTTATCTGTGCAGGTCAGTTACATAGTTGTTGTTGTTACATATTCTTATTGCATGGTATGAAAAGTGAAATAAATCAGGTTACATTTCAGCCTAACAAGTTTATAAGTCCGGTTAAAGATTAAAAAAATCAACCATTTTGACGATGAAAAAAATTCAACCATTCACTACTGAGACTAACAACGTACGATCTACCCTTCTAAAAAAACAAAGTAAGATTTGATGTGTTCTGCCAACGCATTAAAGAGAAAAGCTATATATAAAGGTACTATTCCACCGAGAAATACATAATATAATGGTAATATTTACTCAGAAATTTTTCTTCTAGTTCATAGTATTACATTCAGCTTTTCTCCATAGAACAATTCTTGCTACAGTACTGTATTCTTGTTCTACCTCACCTTTATGCCACATTGGCTTTTTTTATATAGCTAATTAAATTAAATTAAATTTGAATATAATTTCGAACGAATTTAAAAATATTAAAATTAATTTTCAAATAACAATACTCATTTTTTAAAATAAAAAATACTTATAAATGATTCAAATTACATGAAACTTATATTAAGATTTAGGATATAAAATTACTTTTTTTTGTCAAATTACAAATTATATTAAGTTACATATTTTTTTTATCAAATTATATAATTATAAATTTCATAAAATGATATAGTTATATAATCTTGCCAAATTACAACCGAAAAATTATAAAATTAGTATCTTATTCCAAAAACCAAAATTACAAGACTATCTTATTCCAACCAAAATTATACTAAAATTACATAATTACATAACTATTGCTAATTACATAGTTATATAAAATTATATATTTTTACTCAAATAAATAATTTAAATTTCATCAATTAGAATATTGAATAAATAAATTCTATAAAAATATAAAAATATATAAAAACTCGTTCAAATAGAAAAGTGCAAGAATAAAATAGCAAGAGAGTCTAGGCTGTTTTGGAAATTTCAAATTTTCAAAATTGTCTAAAGTGACAATAAAAATTACTTAATATAGATGAGTGACCATAAATAATAACTTAATATAGATTAGTAATTAGATATGAATAACTTAATCTTGGTTAATAATCACGATAGACTAAAAAACACAATAATCTTGAGCTAAAATTTATAAATGATAAATGGCCATAAGCGCCAAATATTCCAAAAGAATGGGGGAGGAAGGTTTGGTCTACTATTGTTTGATCTATTGATGTATTGCATGGTTTAAAAATATTTGATTTCGTGATGAATTTTATTCAGGTTGATACTATTGAAAATTAGGGAGAATGAATACAAAGCCCAAAAAATCTAAAGGACATTTATGAGAGGTGTGTACTATATGGAAAATGACAAAGATTTTTTCTTTGTTTACAAAGAATTCCTCTCCTTAGTTCTCAACTTGGTTGACTACCTCAAAATTGACTCACTGCTGGGTGCTTTGCGAGGACAATGCAAGGCACTGTCCAAGCACAAGCATGGGATGGTACAAAGCACCGTCCGACCATGAAGGCAGGATAAGGCATCCTGACAGCTATCCGATGGGACACAAACAGACTGATAAGGCCTATCGAGAAGAGCATCTGAACTGATACAAGGCCATGTAGACAGCCAACACCAATGAACGCGTCCCTTCAGAGTGTTTGTATCCCTGCCTCCTCTAGCCCATAAATAGACCTACCCCTTTATATTTCATCAATCCCAACAAGTTGCACCATCTTTTTATTATTGTCTTCTCTCCCTTCTTTCTTCAGCAAAAATTTGTCTGAAAATTTTGGGTATATATAGATTCACCCAAAATAGTAGGAAAGGAAGGTTTTGTCTACTATTGTTTGATAGATTGGTGTATTATATGGTTTAAAAATATTTGATTTGGTGATGAATTTTATTCAGGTTGATACTGTTGAAAATTGGGGAGAATGAGCCGAAAGCCCAAAAAATCTAAAGGTCACTTATGGGATGTGTGTACCATATGGAAAATGGCATGAAATTTTTCTTTATTTATAAGAAATTATTCTCCTTAGTTCTCAACTTGGTTGACTATCTCAAAGTTAACTAGCTTCTTTGCAAAGCACGGGATGGTACAAAGCACCATTTGAACACAAAGGCATGATAAGACATCCTGACAGCCACCCAATGGGACATGAACAAGCTGATAAGGCCAATCCAAAAAAAATCTAAAAAGGTATGAGGTCATGTAGGCATCTAATGCCAATGGATGCGTCCTTTCAAAGTGCATATATCCCTCCTCCAGCTCATAAATAGGCCTGCCCCTTTATATTTCATCCATCCCAACAAGTCGCACCATCCTAGTATTATTGTCTTCTCTCCCTTCTTTCTTCAGCAAAAGTCTGTCTGAAAGTTCTAGGTATATACAGGTTTCCCAAAATTTTGATATACATCGAGCAATATTCTTAGAAATACCCAATAATTATTTTATCTTATAAACGGTTAACATAGTCTATACGCACTAAAATATATGGGGCAATATTATTTTGCAGAGAAAGTGTCCAACACTTACCTCGACTGAGATAAATTCTAATCAAGTGCACAAACCTTAACAAACAACAATCGTAAGACAACATTCATGCATTTGAAGATAGCACCAATAGGCTCTTTGTTAGTACCAGCAGTCTTAGGAACTATCCATGCTAAAAGACTAGCAAAGTAGCAAAAAATGAGACAAATTAACAAATAATCAATGCTTTTAATGCATAGAGTCACAACAAATTCATGTGCTAAAACTACATCCTGAATGGACTAGACAATACCATCTATAATATTTATGCGATAGCTAAAATACTAAGGAGTTATGGAGTCCACTCGAGAAGAAGTACAAAATGGAGGATCATGGGACAAAGAAATTCATCGTTGAACAATTCCTCGACTTCAAGATGGTAGACTCTAAGAAGGTCATCAACTAAGTGTAATAGTTGAAATTGATCTTTAATGAGATCAAAGCTGAAAGAATGCAACTCAACGAGTCCTTCTAGGTAGCTATGATAATCAAGAAGTTACCCCGCTCTAGAAGGACTTGAAGAACTATCTTAAGCATTAGAAGAAGAACATGAGCTTAGAAGATCTGATCATGAGACTTAGGATCAAGGAAGACAACCAAATTTTGAATTCAAGTAAGGCAAAGCTAAACTCTAAGACTATAGTACACCTTGCTAAGGAAAAAGGTAGCAAGAAGAGGAAGAAGTCCTAGGATAAGCAGGAGAAGAAAGAACCCAAGAAGAAAAGGAATAATAAGATCTAGGACAACTACTACAACTACAGCAAACCCGATCACATGGCTAAATATTATCACCTACTAAAGAAGGATGATCAAAGAAAGGCCAACCTGGTTGAAGATTTATCTGAGATGGATCTATCAGTGATAGAGTTTAAAGCTAAACTAGTGAACAATCCAAGAGAAAATTTCATAGATATAAGGGCAACCTACGATATCTGCTCAGATAGTAAATATTCTTGACCTATATTTTGATCACCGGTCGAAAGTTATCCATGAAAAATACTACAATATCTAAGATCATTGGTTTGAGTAGGTAGTCCTGAAGCTGACCTCATGCAATGAGCTAATCCTCAAAGATGTATTTCATGTCCCATACATCTACAATAACTTATTTTCTGGCTCAGTATAAAGCAAAATTGGTCTTAACCTTGTATTTGATATTGATAAGTTTTGTTTGACTAAATCAGATTAATTTATAAGAAAACGTTATCTAGAGAAGGGACTATTTAAAATGAATGTAATAACCATACATTGCACATTTAATGGAAAAAATAAAGTTAATTCTTCTTCTTACTTGGTCAAGTATTCTAATTTATGGCATGGTATATTAGAACACGCAAATTTAAACTTGCTAAAAAGTTAGTAAGTTTAAATTTATTACTAAATCTAGAGTTTAACGTGACCGATAAATATAAAGTATGTATAGAGACTAAAATAGCCAAAACATAATTTTATTCTGTGGAAAGAAGTACTACGCTTTAGAGTTAATTCATATAAATATTTGTAATATGAAACATGTGCAAACTAAAGGCAGAAAGAAATATTTCATCATGTTTATTGATGATTGCACGAGATACTACTATATATATCTCCTGAAAGGTAAAGATAAAGCTCTGGATACCTTTAAAAGATATAAGAATGAGGTTGAAAATCAATTTAGCAATAAAATCAAAATGATCCAAAGTGATCGAGGGAGAGAAAATATAGCTCTGTATGAGGAACTTTACAAAAAACATGGCATTATTCATCAGAAAATTGTACCATACTTACCTCAATCGAATAGCATAGGTGAACACAATAATAAAGCTCTTAAAAAGATGATGAATGATATATTGATTAGCTTGGACTTACCCTAAAACATGTAAAAGAAGCTTTGCTCTCAGATAACCACATTCTAAATAAGTTGTCACACAAGAAAAGGGACAAAACTCCATATGAACTATGAAAAAGAAGGAAACCTTCTTATAATTACCTTAAAGTGCGGCGATGCCTAAGTACCTAAGCCTAAGCAGGTGAGAATAAGATCCAAGATCATTGATTGCATCTTTATCGTATATGTATAGAATAGTCTTACTTATCAATTTTTGATACACAAATATGAAAATATTAAAATAAATGCAAGAATAGTTATAGAATTAAAGAATGCAACATTCTTTGAGAATATCTTTCCTAATAAGGAAAGAAAGGAAGTGACTCCTAACAAAAGGGCTCATGAGACTATTCAAGAGTTATATCAGGAAGATGATGAACCTAGATGTAGTAATAGGACAAAAGTAACCAAATTATTTGGTCCAGATTTTTTAACCTATGCTTTGGAAGATGAACCGAGGATAATCCAAAAAGTAATATCTAGCCTAGATGCTACTTTCTAGGAAAAAACTATTAATAGTAAGATATAGTTTATAATGCAAAATCACATATAGAAAATCATGGATCTCCCACGGAGGTACAAATGTTTGAGATGTACATAGATTCTAAAAAAGAAATACAAAGTTGATGGATTAATTAATAAGTGTAAAGCTTGATTAGTAGCTAAGGGGTTCAAGATGGTGCCTAAGTACCTAAGCCTAAGCAGGTGAGAATAAGATCCAAGACCATTGATTGCATCTTTATCGTATATGCATAGAAAAGTATTACTTATCAATTTTTGATACACAAATATGAAAATATTAAAATAAATGCGAGAATGGTTATAGAATTAAAGAATGCAACATTCTTTGAGAATATCTTTCCTAATAAGGAAAGAAAGGAAGTGACTCCTAACAAAAGGGCTCATGAGATTATTCAAGAGTTAAATCAGGAAGATGATGAACCTAGATGTAGTAAAAGGACAAAAGTAACCAAATCATTTGGTCCAGATTTTTTAACCTATGCTTTGGAAGATAAACCGAGGATAATCTAAAAAGTAATATCTAGCCTAGATGCTACTTTCTAGGAAAAAACTATTAATAGTAAGATATAGTCTATAATGCAAAATCACATATAGAAAATCATGGATCTCCCACAGAGCTACAAATGTTTGAGATGTACATAGATTCTAAAAAAGAAATACAAAGTTGATGGATTAATTAATAAGTGTAAAGCTTGATTAGTAGCTAAGGAGTTCAAACAGAAGGAGGGATATAATTTCTTTGACAGATATTCTTTGGTCATATAAATCACATAATTAGAATACTCATAGCTATTACGGTACTCTATAAACTTGAGATCTACAAAATGGATCTAAAGACAACTTTCCTAAATGAAGAAGTAGAAAAATATATATATACATGGAACAACTTAAAGTGTTTGTACCTCCCAAATGAGAGTATAAAGTATGTCGCCTAGTCAAGTCACTACACGAGCTAAAACAAGCACCAAAATAGTGGCACGAGAAGTTTGAAAGAATAATGTTATCAAATAACTTTAAGATTAGCGAGTGTGATAAATATGTTTACATTAAAAACACACCTTATGCTTATGTAATTGTATGTCTATATATGAATGACTTATTAATTATGGGAAACAATACAAGATTATTGTGAAAATTAACATGTTAAAATACTACTTTGACATGCAAGATATGGGTCTGGCAGACATCATACTAGGGATAAAAATCTCTAAAAAAATTGAAAAATTTATCTTGACACAATCTCACTACATAGAAAGCGTGCTCACAAAATTTAATACTTTTGACAAACCTCCACATAAATTATTGAGAGTTTGATGTACCTACAAATTGCACATATCTCGATATTGCATGCACAATTAGTAAGCTTAGTAAATTCATAATTAATTCAGGAAACGATCACTGACTAGTACTAGAAAGGGTTCTATGGTACTTAAAGTATACCATGTACCATAGCATACATTATGCTAAATACTTAGATGTATTAGAAAGATATAATGATGCGAATCAGATATTAGACACTAAAGCTCCAAATCCATGAATGGATATGTATTCATCATAAGAGGGGGAGTTGTATCTTAGAAGTCCTCTAAACAATTATGCATAGCTCGATCTACCATAGAATTAGCGTTTATAGCACTAGAAAAAGTTAAAGAAGAAGCTGAATGACTCAGAAACTTTCTAGAGGATATTTTGTATTAGAGCAAATATGTGCCTTCCATATTGATACATTATGATATCATGTCTGCAATAGGAAGGGCACAAAGTATGATGTACAACGGAAAGTCTCAACACATTCATCAGAGACATAATGTTATTAGATAGTTGATCTTTAGTGAAATGATTACCATTAATTATGTCAAGTCCAAGGAAAACTTAGCTGATTCTTTTACAAAAAGAATTAATAAAGATCAAATATATAACGTAGTAAGGAGAATGGGATTAAAATTCACATATTAAAAAGGATGTCCATAATGGTAACTCAATCATGATGAGTGGAGATCCCACAAACTTGGTAGAGATTCTACAAACTTGGTTCAATAAGATAACTAAGTTATGGAGAGTTCATTAACCACTTAGAACCCATTTTATTCTTAGAAAATGTCCAAGTGATAACCTGTAGAGCTATGGTAAGATTAATTATTTTGCTCTTAATGATTCTTATAGTTTGATAAAGGTAGAGTATGACAGCATACTCCTAATAGATCACCTACGTAAGTGTGAAGTAAGGCCAAATAGAAAAATACTTATGAATCCAAGATATGGTCTATGGCTAAAATAGACATAATGTGAGAACTCAAGTATACCAGGGTTATTATTGTGTAAATATTATTATCTTGGTTTATACCAAAAATTAATAGTTTAAGACATCATGTTCATCAAACAGCAAGTAAATCTGATAAAATATTACTAGAGAATGTTCAAATTCATAAGCTACCTGTCTCAATGCAATAATAATATACCAAAACTTTTGATTAGAGTCTGCATGTATTGTCATCATTCATATGGGGTATTGTTGGAAATTGGGGATGAACGAGCCCAAAAGCCCAAAAGCCTAAGAAGTTTAAAGGTCACTTATAAGAGGTGTGTATCATATGGAAAATGGCAAAAAAAATTTTCTTGTCTATAAAGAATTTCTCTCCTTAAGGTCTCAACTTTGTTGACTACCTCAAAGTTGACTCATCGCTAGTTGCAAGGATGATGCAAAGCACTATTCGAGTATAATCATGTGTACAAGCCTACATTAGCTGGGTGTCGGTGCTAGGATGCTTTATTGTGCATTAGGTTCTTGAGGTGCACTTGGTACTTTGCACATTACCATATCACAAGGAGTTAGCTGAGCTCTAAATGTTTTTAAAAAATTGGATAAATCTTACATGTACTTTAAAGAGGTATGACGGGCTTCGAGATTATCTAGAAGCCTTCAGAAATTCTCCAAGGCAAGATGAAGGGATGTGAAGGTAGGATAAGGCATCTTGTCATCTATCTGAAGGGACACAAACAGGTTGATAAGGCTTATCTAGAAGCATCCGAAGAGGTATGGGGCCATGCAAACAACCAATACCAACAGACGCCTCCCTTTGGAGTACCTGCATTCCTACTTTCTTCAGCTTATAATCCTAACAACTTGCATCAACTTAGCATTATTGTCTTCTCTCCCTCCCTTCTTAGTAGAAGTCTGTCCAAAAATTTTGGGTATATATATGAGTTCATTCAAAGTTTTGAGATGCATTGTACAACATTTTTAGAATGGTAAATTACCTCAGATCCCTAACATGTGTCCATTTTTATGATAGGGTCCCTACCTTGTCAAAGTGTGATATAAGATTCCTACTTAATAACAAAATATTGGTTAGAGGTCTTTAGATGACATCATCACCCATTTTTATAAATTTTTTGCCATAGAAATAATGTTTATACCCTTAAACAAAAAAAATAAAAAATGAACATCTTCAATCTTTAAACAACCAACAAACACCGAGCAAAAAACCCAGATTTGAGAAATTATTACCCACGAATAACTCAAAAAACTAAAAAATAGCATCTTCATCGCAGATCTGAGCCCTCCGATTTGATAGGCTCTATGATCTGAGCTCTCTCATGCTACCTCTCCTCTTATAATCCATATCCTGCAACGGGGGCAAAGACTAGTTCCGGTCATGGTATTCTCTGCCGCCATAGTGAGAAGGGGGACATTTGTCATCATGTCTATCACGGTAGCGTGAGGCAAGCAGAGATGGGGGTGAAGAGGATAGGAGGTCGCCGACTCCAGTCATCTTCTTTGTATTGGTGTTCACTAATTTCTTAATTTCAATCAATTGAGTTTGTTGTTTTTAATCGACTGGGATTTAGGTTTCATGCTTTCCATTTGTTTTAATCTAAATAATTTTTTGGTTTAATTGATTTGTTTGGAATTAGGAATAAATTTAGAATTAAATGGAGAAAAAGTAGAGGAAGAAGATGGAGAAGGAGATAGACGTGATAGGAGAATGGAGAGAGAGAGAGAGAGAAAATTTAATTTTTAAATTTTTTTATTACAAAGGTACAAATGTCATTTCCTATGTCAAAAAAGGGAAAATTTTGGTGCTAATATCATGCAAGGATCCCCAATCAATACTTTGGATAAAAGTAGGGATCCTATATCTAATTCAAATAATCTAGGGACCCTATTATAATAAATAGCATAACTCATGGACTTGAGGGTAATTTACTCTTTTTAGAAATATCCAACATTCATTATTTTAAAGACAATTGTTATAGTACGTATGTACTAAAATATGTGAGATAATATCGTATTATGGAGAAAATATTCAACACTTGCCTCGACTAATATAAATCCTAATCAAGTACACAAATTGCGACAAACTATGGATACTTATTTTTTAAAATAAGTTATTGGAAAAAGTGCACTTAAATATCCTATAGTTTCATTGATTATAATTTGAATACCTTGTAACTTTTAACCGTACAACTAGTCCAACTTATTTCAGATTTTTATCATGTACATGTCTCAAAGTTGGTCTGAGCATTTTTGCAAATGTGTCATTGTATATTCTAATGTGGATTGTCATGTGGCAATGACTATATTACTCATGTTGATGTGAGAATGGTCAATCACCTAAATAATAGTAGGTTACAATGGATTACTGCTTCCCTCCTCACTTCTTTTTTCCCTTCTCATTCTTTTTCTCAACCTCTTGTCTCCTATATCGCTCCCTACCTCTTCTTCCCTTTTCCCACTCTTCTAATCAACCTCTCATCTCTCATCTTTCTCCTCATCTCCTCTTTTCCTTTCCTACTTCTCTAATCAACTTCTTGTCTCCCACCTCCCTCCTGACCTCCTCTTCTTCTTCTCTACTCCTCTTATCAACCTCTCGTCTTCCACTTACCTCCTCTTAGATTCTCTGGCTGCTCTCAAAATAGCTGTCGATGTGGATGATAGCTTGAGAAAATGAAATATTGGCCTCTTTAACTATCATTTAAACTATCGTTGGACGATCAGTGAGACAAGAGAGGTGCTAAGGATAATCATGAAAGAAGAGGAGACATAAATATTGATTTTTGATTGGAGCTTAGGGGCCACTATGACTTGGGGCCACCAACTTCAGATTACCAACTTCACCGTGTCCAAAAATGACTCCTATCGAAGTTGGGAGTGATGATGGAGACCGAGGAAGGGAGCTTAAAGGACGTGGGAGGTTGGATTAGAGGAATGGGGTGAGGAGAAGACGGGGATCTAAGTTAGATTCAGGGGGAGGCAGGGAGAATGATGATGGGGCCTACCACCTAAACACTAGCATGGATTAAGTTCTTGATCTCGTTGATGTCCGATTGGGATGAAAGATGGAGTGAGATCATCTTGCCATGCCACGTCAATTTTGGATTCTCCTTTGCTTTCTTCTATTATTATTTTTATTGTGATTTTGGTTTTTTACTTAATTGGAGAATATGAAGAAGAAAGGAAGTTCATGTCGCCGATGAAGTTAAAGGTTGAAGAAAGAAAAAGAAAGGTTTGAGAGATATTATAAAAAAATTAGGGACTATTTTAGAACTTTATCATTTTTTAATCTACTTTGTGTTTGACATTTGTAAACAATGACCCATGTGACATTACACGTCGTTAACTAAAAGACACTCTTCTGCAAAAAATATTTGGATCAAAATTCAAGATCGATCTATGACAAAATGTGATGATAAATTGGATTTTTTACTCCTAAAATTATATGGTATTCAAGTGATACTCGACGAAACCATAGAGTACTTACGCATGTTTTATCCTAAATTATTTGGATAAAATATTCATAAGTATCATCAACTTTAAATTAAAAAACAAAATAGAAAAATATTACTAGAGGGAGATGTATTTTTTTAATATATTTTTCAAATTTATTTTCAAAAAATTGAAAGAATATTGTTTTGTAATGATAGTTATGGGTACGTTTTCCAAAAAAAAAATAGTGAAATGCCAACTAGAAAAACAACTATCACTCGATCAATATTTCTAAATTAGAAGGTAGCAATGTGCAAGTCGTAATATTACATAGTATAAAAGTGATATTTTACCATTTTATACCGATCACAAAATATAAAAGCATTAGGATTTATCATCATAAATTCTAAGGGAGAAGAAATAATTTTATATGGACATAGAAAATCTAGAGAACCATAATATTCTAACTCTTAGATATGACATCTCTTTCTCTCTAACCGTCTTTGAACGTATTTTAGTCAAAATATATATGTCGTTTGGTGCTTATATGTAAAAGATAGAAGGTTAAGGTTCCACTTGCGCATCATTGTCTTCACATGGATTCCAACCCCGAATGCCTCACTTATTAATCTTTCCATGGGGGTTAACAACCAACAAAATTAATATATATATTAATGACATTTGTTTATCAACAGAGACAAATCTTACTATAGCCATGATTCATTATATCTAATGAATATAATTTTATAGTTGGCCAAATGTTTTGATATACTGTTTAAAATTTATTAAAATATCAATAGTACAAATATTATCAATTAGTTTAAAGATCATCATAAAATTAATAGAATTCAGGTGCATAATTTTTTAACCATGCCCATCAGAGTCCACCTAATTTCAGGCTAAAAGCAGCCAAGGGGCACCAACCAAATTGGTCTCCACATGGGGCATACACAAATATAATAACGGATAACCAATCATAGTACACGCTTCCATTTGATAATCCCGTAGGATTAGTATTTAATAACTCAATTTGAACCCTCTTTTTACTGCTCTCTCTTAGGAGTGATGATGAGATGGAAAAGCAAAGCATCTCCTTATTTTCGGAAAGCATGTCTCTTTGAAATTACCGTAGCTTCCATGAGCAGCAAATGTCTAATTGCCACAGTGTTGTGTCTTGAGAGAACATTAAGTTGCCGCCTAAACTGATCACGGATCACCGTTCCGTTTGAACCGCACAGTTCTCAAATTAAACCGTGGTTGGCTGGTTTTCAAATTATAAATTGAACCTTGTCACACATTTTTATAAGTGAACTTGAATCAAGTATTTATAAATTACATGAGTTTTAACTTCTTTAATGTTAATGATGTGTAGGTAACTTAATTCTACTATTTTGTGAACCCATTGAACCTCTGACGACCGTCGATAAACTGTAAGGTTTCATATTTTTCAAATTTTGAACAAGTAATTTCTAAATCGTAATGATAGTATTCTTTCTAATATATATTTTATCTTGTCCTTCGGTAAAATCATATTTTTGATAATAATTTTTGCATAAAGTGAAGATATGACATTTTTTAGAAAATGATGTGGTGTATTCTTGGACTGTTATCGTGTCCTTGGTTAAAAATTCAATCTCGAGGTTTTAATTGTTGTCCCTTTCGAAAAATATATGGTACGAACTAAACTTATTTCATCAAAAAGTAGAGCCCATGAACTTGACTTTTTTAGTAAAATAGGTTATTGTACATATTGAGTAAATATAGGATGCAAAATGGCATTTATTCTATTGTTAGTTACAACCCGACAACATTTTAGTATTGGGGAAACTGGACTCCCAAAAACGTCGGAAATCAATTACTTTCTTTGTCTGCTTAGAAAATACTTCATGTAACCGCTCATTTATGGTTTAATATTTATGTTGGCAGGTTATCCAACATGATTAAATGCTTAGGCAATTTAAACATCCTATTCATGTATAAATTATGAGCAAGTTAAGATGTCAAAGAGCTTTGGACAGGAACATTTGATTAATATATAATTGTTGAATCTTATAGGCCAAGAGAAACAGGTAGGTACTCTCCCAATTAAGAACAAAGATAATTGAATGCTAATAAGAATAGAGTAATCGATGTAGACAATATTGTACGCAACTTTTAATTTTTTGGTGAAACGTCACTCATAGTTTTTGAATTTCTACAAATTACTATATAATATGTTTATATTTTCAATATTTATGAACATCTAAAATGATTTTTAGGATGAAATTGATTAAATAGTATTTTGGTTTTTATAAATGATAGTCTGAAATAAAATTTTCATATATTTTAATGTTAAATATGATTAATAATAGATTTATGTAGCACTCAGTTGATCGATATGGACACATGGTTTCAACTTTCAACATCCAAAAATCGAAAGTAAATTTTGATAAAACTTTAAAATATTTAATTGTTTCAAAAATTAATATGGTCTAATTTCTGGATGTACGTTCAACATGTACCTCTAGTTGATCGATATGGATATATAGTATTGCATTGTTAATCCCATTTCTTATTACGCCCAACATATATTAGCTGATGAAAAAATTATGTCGGAGTCAAATTAACATACGAGAAGAAAAACGCTTTTTCCTACGAGTAACGGCTAATTTGAAACACGCACGTATAATTTACTTGGATGAAATTTCCTTTAAGTTATTGTTTAATAATGTCTGCGATAAAAACAGCTCCCCGTTATTAACTTTTTAACTACTAAATCAGCCCACCTTGCAACAAAATAGGCCAACCACTTTATTTTAACGTAATCCACCACCTTTGTATTAACTAATAATTCGACCAGTAGCACTTGCACTTGCCCAAAACGGTTCAATTCAAATCGTGAGTTAATCGGATGGATCAACTAGATCGTTATCATCTATATTATTTTCTTTCAAATTTATGAGTGGTTGCAATTTAATACAACCCCCGGATATGTCAACAAAACTTCGATATAGTGTACTAAACTAAGAAACATAAAAATTTATTAACTTATAAAAAATACAATTCAGTTCGACAAAATAACAGTTTCAAGCACATTGATACAAAAAGACATGCACTTCTAATATCATCTAAATCCTAAATTCAATTTTTACAATATTAAAATGTTAACGATAATTCATTTTTAATATTATTTGAAAATATTCAACTAATAATATTATTCAATTCTGAATCTATTTGCTCCTGATGTTTACGAATACCAAGATATCATACATAGATAGTGTCATGGCCGCTCACTAGTGGGAACACTTTCGGAACCCAGTTCAATTTGATCTAATTTCGTTCCTTCACTTTCCTAGCTACGCCAGCCATAGACAAAAGGCAAAAAAAAAAAAAATAACCACAAGAAGAAGTGCGAGCCACTGGTGGTGGTGTGTGTGCATTTACACTCCTATTGGCTAATTAAACCCACTAATGGCGATTCCATCATCCTTAATTAAGAATAAATGTCCGTTAGCCTCTCCAAATTATCAAGGGTCGCTGTTTAACAACATCTCCCTTCCATTATATGAACCACCCCGTGGAAATGTCCCTTATACCCCTCTCCTTTTATAACTAAAAATCCCGTATCTTTTTCTTCCCCTTTAAAACACAATTCTGTCTTGTAATAAAGCCGCGGAGTAACCTTCCAACACTAGCTTCTTTGTACTACCAAGTGGCCGCCCAAAAACAAACAAAGAAAGAAATAATCTCTCTTAAAGCTCCCCAAACAAAACGCCACCGTACGAAGAAGCTCTTTGACCTCCGAAGTAATCTTCCGGCCTCCGTAACCTCTTAAACTCTCTTCAATTTCGCGCTCCTCCAAGTTAGTATTCTCTTCTTTCTCTTAATTTCGCGGTTCGAGGTTGTTAATTGATTATAATTAATTATCTCTTTTCTTTTTTGGACCGCCGGCGTGTGGTTCGACCGTTTTCCCACCCATTATATCCACTGTTTTAGCTAATCCGTTTCTATAGTACGGACGCTCCCCTTCTCTCTCTCTCTCTCTCTCTCTCTCTTTCTCTCTCTTGTGGAATCAAGGAGATGAGGAGGAGAGGGAAACGGTACCGTACCTTATTGGAATGGGCATGAATTGTGGTCCAACCCTGGTCCGACCACTTGACCCACGAGATAGAGAACCAACCAATAATTAGTGGCCACTCACTTTTGTTATGTCAGGAGTTAAATCGATAAGGGCTTAGATGAATAAAAAAGTGTATAGATCGGTGGGTGGAGTGAGAGTTGTTTTTATCGAGTTTCTATTAACTATTTTTATTAGAATTTAAATTAATCGATTTCATACTGTGCATTAAAAAAAAATATCAGTTTCATTGTATCAATGTTTATCCAAAGCGTTGCCATTTGTACTCGTTTTTAAGTTGTTGTTTTGATAAATTAACTTATGGCCGCCATATTATTCATAACAAGATATTGTTTTTTTTTTTGTTTTAGAGTTAATAGGCATTGTTTTTGGGGAATCAGATATACGTTCACAATCAGCTAGCCCAAGACTCATCAGCTTCCCCAAGCCATTGCCACTGACGATTTAATTATTTAGGCATACGTTTTATTTATCTAATGTGACGTTATTAATACTTGACAGAAGCATTTACTTTTTTGTGTGGAAATCAATAAGTACGTACTTGATACCATATAAACCTGGAAAAATGAAATTCTTCCGGTAGAGTACCATTGGTTTGGATTTCTCTGAAATATTATTCATTTTTAACTTGCTGATTTTCAGTAATACATTTAATTAGTTTCTTTCAGTGTTTTTGGCGGTTGGTGATATTTTCACTAAAATCTTTCTTAGGATTTTCTTAGGTCCAATCGACTTTTCATTAATTTCTCTAGAGGAAGGAACTACTTAATTAAGTTAGACCTAATATCTTTTTTTTTAACTATAACAAGTGTCGGTGGCACTTAAATTTATATAAACTTGGTAGATGCTTTGTATTCTGCTAATTATAGTAAAATTTTCTGGTTTTGTTAATTTCAATATTCATACAACAAGATTCTATTTATAATTAATTCTCTGAATAATATATTTCTCATTTGTAAGATTTAAAAATATTTTACGTTAGTTGGGTGTATCACAAAAATCTCGTACGGCTGTGCTTAATTTCCAGAAAAGTACGTACGCATATACTATTATGCCGCAGCTTTCTTCTGTTCGTTGCCCAAATTAACAAAACTATGTAATCAGATGTTAAGTTGATGCTCTGTTGCGTGAATACTTTTATAGCATTCCCATAAAAATTACAATAACATATTCAAATCGGATCATTTGACTCTTGAAAAATGTAGATACACATTTTTTGTTGTGAGATTTTTCTCAGCTCAATGCTATTTTCTTATTATTTTTTCTTTACTATTTTTCAGTGAAACCAACTAATGTTTATTTTTACTAATCCGTTTTCATTTAATTTATTGAAGGTATAAAACTCAGAAAGTCTCAATGAAGTATTAAGTGCGGCTGGGATAGTATACTTCATCTACGCATGGACACCACAGGTACGTCTTCGACGATCTCAAAATCCTATTAGCATTTATCTGCGTTTTCTACATGAACATTTGTCTGAACAACTTAAAAATTCAAACAAAATCACATGAAGTTTTTGTAAATGAATTAAATGGAATTGCTAAGATTTGAACTTTTCTAAAAATCTAGGACAGCTGAAATGTTCGGATGTTCATTTCTTGCCTTAATTAAAACTCCAAACGACATCCAACAATAGGCATAGGAAATCTATTGTATGTGCTACAATAATTCACCGAGACAGGCAATCACTCACATAGCGGATCAGCCATTGGCTTGTTTTATTCTCGGTCCCTTAATTTTCTAATCCCAGTCTCTATAAAAGGAGTTCCCCACCTTCGCTAATTAATAAGAATTCTATCCAAAGTTCCAAACCACTAACGGTAATTATTAAAGACCACGGTGACGTGGACTCGATAATTAAATTTTGTTGCCCATGAAGTTTTACACTTTATGATTAAAAAGGGAAATTTTTATGCATGGCCGGACAAATATTAATAAATCTATAATATGTATGACCGGACGAAAGTTTTTTTTTTTTGAGTTTGGTATTTGAGAGTTAGAGATTACCCGATTTTATGTCAAGAATAATTTTTTGCATAGTGTTTCTTATATTTTTAATGCTCTAATCAAGATATCTTTAATTTAATCTAAGTTAGATACTATTTGGACTTATTCCAAAATCAATTATTATACTAGCATTGTACTGGTGAAACACAACTATCAAATCAAAATACACACGTCTCATGTTCTTTTCTTTTCCAACCGGAAGTAATTGCTTAATTGAATAAATAAAATATTTTAACTCCTGATATATATATATATATATATATATTAAAGTAATCCCTTCGAACAATAAATAAAGTAACGAACCAATATGCTTTCGACAGAGTCACCCAAATGTATCCACGCAACAGCAGACCCCTGAATTCTTTGTTCGTCAAACAAGTCTCATCACCTATAATTAGTATAGTATTATCGAGTCATTATGGCTAACCGATGCTCTTAAATGTCACGCACATTATTAAATTTGTATGAACAAATACAAATAGAAAAGATTCATCAAAGCATTGTTTTAAAAATTGTGTGGTATAAAGCTTTAACATTATACCATAGATACCTCTGTGAATACTGTCATTATTCGCCCGGCTCCTATTTTATTTAACTAATTGAGATTTTTCAGAGAGCAATAATTAAGTGAAGACATTTTTTTTATAGAATTCAGATGGATATAAAAGATTCTTATTATCATATAGCATCTCCGACAGATCATCTACCATTAAAGTGATCAAAGCGCAAACAAGAAAACAGATAAATTTGATTGTTTTCTGACTAAATCTTATAAGGTATGCTTTAAACTTAACCGGCTGACTGTTTTTAATGGTTTATATTATTCCAAAGATGGAAAAGCTTGCAGCATATATGCTAACGCAAGGTGGGGCAAGTTGCGATTGTAAAAAAATTAGTCTGTAGTTCAATTTTGGCACCAATAAAGAGCTTGATTAACTTAAATAAGCCTAAGTTCTCCCTAGCCGTCGATTAGGAAAACACAAGTGGGTCACCGGTTCTAGACGGCATAGATTTCTAATTATATGAACTTTAATCAAACTTTAGCGTTATTATGATAATCTAAGGCCAGCAGCGATCTATTCTACCCACCGGCCACTAAACAAGACGATGACGTCTTAAGCTTTTTGTGTCCATCTTTTTGTTTCTTTATATGCAAATTGGTCTCAAAGGTTAAACTAAGACATATATTTTTCAGTAAACAATCATTTTATTTTGAAGAAAGTTATTTTAGTCACATAAACTTTGGTTCATGGTTCAAAAAAAGTGTGAGAATTTTCACATCTAATTTATAATATTAAAACAATGAACATATAATTTTTTCACATGTATAATCAAAAAAATTTAAAATTATAACTAGTAAATTAATTATGTCAACACATTTCAGCCAATAAAACTTATTGAAGAAAAGTTTTAACACATTTGATTCCGCCACTTGCAAATGAACTATAGGTTCATGGATAAAAGAAAACCAATTTTCTAAATAATAGATAGGAGAGGAGAGGAGAGGAGAGGAGAACTCAAAACATGGAAATGGGATATTAATTATGTGTTAAAGTCAACCAAGGGAGCGACTGAAGTCTGAAGTTGGACAACCACCAAACTGGCACAACCACATGGGATCTTCAGATGGGTAAAATTATCGCTGACGTGTCGGAGCAGGACCACCGTCCTCAGTATGACTAGCTGTCGGCAGTGGCTCCTCGACCTAGGACTGACTCCTGCCTCCGTGGATGACCGGTCGTCTGATCTGGGGCAGGGGAGAAACAACTTTTGGAAACACCAAACACCCATCACCATCACGACCCACGTGCTTAAACCGGTCTCGAAAAACCCACAAAATTTTAAGTAGTCCAACGGAAAATATAAATATATAACTATATATTTTTCTGAACTAATCCCATATTTTTTTTGAAATATATTGTTTCTGTTACTGAATTGATATCAGTCGATTCTGAAAAATAAAATTTTGAATATTTTTTTGGAAAGAAAATAATACTGTTTTGGGATGTAAAGATACCATTGTCCTCAAATTATGCCGGGTTAAATCGAACAAGACTCGTTGACTGATTCTAACCAGACAAAGAAGTAGAAGCCAATTAGCTGAAAATATTAGCATTCCTTTTTTGGCCCATCATATCCGTAATTTTTAACTCATGGATGGGTTCAATTCATTGGGTATACATGGTCTATTTCTCGGTAGCGTTGACCATCCAGTGATTAATAGCTTAGCTAGGCTAGTTTTGTTGGAATAAACAAACACATGGTAGTGAATCTGTGGTGAGCAAGAAAACTTTAAGTTGCGGAGGTAATTATGGAAGAAACTAAGGAACATTGTGTCGGATCGAACTTTGCAGAAGAAGGAAGAGATCGTCTCTACAAGGAGCTATGGATGGCATGTGCAGGGCCGCTCGTAGAGATTCCTCGAATTGGGGAGAGATGTTTCTACTTTCCTCAAGGACATATGGAACAGGCAAGTGTTGTTTCATTTGATGGTTCTTTTTTTAATTGTTATCATTGATTTTGGTTCTATGGTTTGGTTTCTAGCTATCATATTTTGTGTTTTTTTTTTTTTTTACTTTTGAAGCTGGAGGCTTCGACAAACCAAGAACTAAACCAAAGGAGGGTTCCTATGTGTAACCTGTCTTCCAAGATTCTCTGTCGAGTTATGAATCTAAAGTTATTGGTAAGTATGTTTTTGTACAATTGAATTGATTAGCCCTCTCTTGGCTTCGTGACAATGACTACAAATGTTTTGTCTCGCACTTAATATGCTTCTGTTTTATGTTATCTTCCTGCTTAGGCTGAACGGGATACTGATGAGGTTTATGCTCAGATCACCCTTCTTCCAGAAGCTGTAAGAGCTTACTGTTTCTTTTCCTTTCTAGTTCATTTAACTCTGTTAGTTTCAGCATTACGATTATGATCGGTTATTACCTTCGATATGATCTTAATTGTTCTGTTGTGTTGATATTTTGTAGCAAACGGAGCCTACAAGTCCCGATCCATGTCCACCTGAGCCACCTAGACCCGCAGTTCACTCATTCTGCAAGGTTTTGACAGCATCTGACACGAGCACCCATGGCGGGTTTTCGGTTTTACGGAAACACGCTACAGAATGCCTCCCGCAATTGGTAATGCTTCCATTGCTGTCATCCATGTTTGCGATGCTCGATTACTTTGATAATTCATCTGGATAGTATTCTTAATCCTTCTCTAACATGTTAAATTTCCAGGACATGGCTCAACCAACACCAACTCAGGAGCTGGTTGCTAAGGATCTTCATGGTTATGAATGGCGGTTTAAGCATATTTTCCGAGGTCAGTGCTTACATTTGCTTTCGGAAGAATCATTAGTCCTGTGTTTGGCTGGTTGTAAATGAATTCTTGAGTGAATCACTCATAAAACTCTATTTTCAAACCCGTAAAATTCTTTTTATGAATTCCGACAATTCTGTTTTGATTTTCCCTATTTACAATAAAAATACACATCACCTACAAAGTGGGATTCGTAAATGAATTCCATGATCCGACAAACATGATCATATGTGAATATTTGATAATTTATTCCTCATTTTTATCCAACCAAACATAAGAAGGTGGAGTTGCAAATGCGTCCCATAATATAAATTAATTCCAAGGCCAACCTATCTTATATTAGTTGTTATTCCATAGTCTCATGTTGGTTTGGTCTTGCTTTGGAAATGAATAACAGGTCAGCCAAGGAGGCACTTGCTTACTACGGGATGGAGCACTTTTGTTACCTCTAAGAGATTAGTTGCAGGGGATTCATTTGTTTTTCTTAGGTATGTTGGTTTCTCTTACCTTCATACTTGTTGATCTATATAATTCGGCATCAGTATACATGATCCAATCCTTTGTATCATAATTGATAGCATATAATTAGAAGTTTTGTTTTCCAGGGGCGACAATGGAGAATTGCGTGTTGGAGTGAGGCGGCTTACTTCCCCTCCAAGTAACATGCCATCCTCCGTCATATCAAGTCACAGCATGCAGCTTGGAGTGCTTGCAACAGCATCTCACGCCGTATTAACACAGACGCTATTTGTTGTTTATTACAAGCCAAGGTTTGCTTGTACTTTCCATTTATGTGAGAGATTCCTTGTTTTTTTTAACTTGAGGCAGTATGTACTCTGTTCTTAGGCCAGCCTTTTTTTTATCCAAGCTCACTTGCTCTTCTCTTCTACTCGATCTTGTTAGGATGAGCCAGTTTATTATAAGCCTAAACAAATATTTAGAAGCTGTCAACAATAAGTTTGTTGTTGGAATGAGGTTCAAGATGAGGTTCGAAAGTGATGAATCTTCAGAGAGAAGGTAATAATAGCTCATGGTGTTTTTTTGGTGAATGTGTCAAGTAAATTTACTGGTGACTTACATCTTTTATTGTATGGCTTTACCAGGTTTTCTGGAACAATTGTTGGTGGGCAAGATTTTTCTCCCCATTGGGCAGATTCAAAATGGCGGTCCTTGAAGGTAAAGTATCATCTTTATGGAAGAACATGCTATTACCTATTTGGAATTTATATCTTGTCAATGTTAACCTTGCTCGGTCTGCTGCATCTTCTCTAGGTGCGATGGGATGAACCTGCATCTATTCAGAGACCGGATTGTGTTTCCCCTTGGGACATAGAGCCGCTTGTGCCTTCTGTACCAACAAGCCTAGCTCAACAAATTGCAACAAAAAATAAGAGACCTAGACCACCTATTGATGGTAAATTAACTTAGTATCGGCATTCAGCTTTTGGTCTTTTCAATTAAGGGCTGGTATTACGTACTTGTCTTCTGTTGTACTTTCTATGAATCTCTCATTTCTTCATCAATATTGCAGATATGCCGTCGACTGTATTAAGCCAGTCCCCCTGTTTAAGTCAATTGAGTGCTACCACTGAAGTCAAAAGAAATGAGAATAATCTTGTGTGGCATCCTCAGGCTACTGATATTCGCACCCATAGCAACTCCACGTCCAGAACCTGGATCGAGGGGGGTTGGATATCCTCTCCTTCTGTCGATATTTGTCAGCACAATTTCCAGGGAGTGTCGGAAGATAGCAAACGGTTAACTACTTGGCCTGGAATGCCAAGTCCGACCACTCCCCAATCATCTGTTTTAAAACATGACCCTGTAACTGGCACTACTGATAAGACCAAGAAAGGTGATGGGACTGCCAATTATAGATTGTTTGGTATTGAGCTTGTGAATCCTGTCACTAGCTCCCCTTCATTAGAAGCGACCACATCAAGACCAATCAGTGTATCTAGCACGATGCCTGAAGGAAATGGTCGGAGTACACTTTCAGCTGCTGGTTCAGACATGAAATCTGATGTTGATAAAGAAAAGAAAACTGACAAGTTAGATGTATCGCCTAAAGAGATTCAGAGCAAGCAAAGTTGTGCAGCCACTAGAAGTCGCACAAAGGTAATAGATGGATAAAAATCAGAGGATATTACGGAGATATCTTGCAAAGGTGGTTCGTACCCTTGAGCTAGTTTGTTGACTGCAATTTGATGACTTCTCTGTGATGATAGGTACAAATGCAGGGTGTCGCCGTTGGTCGGGCGGTGGACCTGACCACTATCAAAGGTTATGATCAACTTATAGATGAGCTGGAGGAGATTTTTGATGTCAAAAGACAGCTTCGTCCTCGTGATAAATGGGAGATTGTCTACACTGATGATGAAGGAGATATGATGCTTGTTGGAGACGACCCATGGCCGTAAGTAACTTCTAGTAAGAATTCACTATTTCCACGTCAATCATCATCATGCTTATTCGTTTCACTGGTCTGGTATGCAGAGAATTTTGTAACATGGTGAAAAAGATCTTCATCTGTTCAAGCCGAGATGTGAAGAGGATGACTCCAGGGAGCAAACTCCCCGTATTTTCTCTAGATGGCGACGGGACTCTGATAAGCTCGGATTCGACCGACAACTGAAATAGGAGATGCTGATGGTCTTGACTGTTACTTGTCTCATTTTGCTTTTCTTTTGCTGTTTGCTGCTGCCTTTTTGTCCAAAGGCAGACTATGATTTGGTTAAAGTTTTTTTAGGTTGTGGAAGGTAGTTGTCCGTTTTGGACAAGTGAAACTAATTAGTAGCTCAGTTTTATAGAGCTAATTCATCAATTAAACGAGTCAAGCCATTGATATAATAGTCTAATAGGGGCTCAAATGGACTAATGGGTAGTTACAATGTTAGAATAGAGTCTGTACATATTTGAGGGTGTGCAAGTAGTAGTAATTCTGGATGGGACAAATGTTCCTTGTGCACTTTGTAAATATGTAATGTTCTTTGATATTTAATCTTGGACATCTGTTCAGAAATTTGCGTTTATATGTTTTAATTGTGATTTGAATATAATCGGACTCTATTACGGACGGTTTTCACGGTTTTGATGGTAAACTAGTTTACTGGACGTTCATTATTATTATTTTTTATTAAGTTGATTGACTATATATAGCCTGTCACAGAAGTGTATAACATTAGGTCTTAGCGAGACTAACAGTTTTAATTAGAAGATAAGCAAGTGGATGAAACAATTTGTCAATCATACAGCACACTACTTGTCAAGCATAATACAATGTCATCTATGTGTGCACATTTTTATAGTTAAAATGGAGGCGGCCGACTCCTCATTATGGATTTAAAAAAGCTTACAGCTTCATCACCGAATGATTCTCTACATGTGTGCAATTTTTTTGGTAGAATGGAGGACCCTCCTAATTACGGTCTAATTAACAAATGGTCCCTATATTCCAAAATTATCAAATTGGTGTTCACATTTGAACACCAATTTTTTTCTCGTGATTTGGATCGAGTTATGGCAAAAAAATTAATATCTTGATCACTCACGAGTTTTTTTTCGTGACTTGGTTATTCAGGTCTAAATCTATCCAAAAAAAATCTGTCAGAACGATTTTTATGTTGGTTGTAAGAATGCAAGCTCAAGTACAAAAGTTAAATAAATAATTAGCAAACATATGGGAGGTCGAACAGTATACCCATGAATAATTAATCAACAAGTGTACAAGTGGAACTTAACGATGGATAACAGGTACCGATATGATCACATGACGATGAATATTGCCCAGTGCATTAATAAACTTTAAAAAAAAAGTTTATCATTCATCTGTGATGACTGTATAGACATTTGTCAAGCTAACTCACTATTTTTCAGAGAAGTCAACTAAATATATCAGTACTAAAGTGATTGACAACATTTCTGAACCTTCAAATTTTTAATGACTACCTAAAGTTGCATGATCCTTTCTAAAGCTCATATAGATATTAGCGCTAGATCTCCGACAATAGAAAATGCACTTCAGTTGGTGATTTTGCATAACTGGTTATACATGTGCGTTAGACATGTCCTACCCTATCTATATGTTGATATCAAATTTACTTCCAACAGTAACGACAACTAACATGGATTGACTCTTGAAGCAATTATCTCTAAAAATAATATGCATTTGATGAGGCATATTATACTCGCTCGAATAAGTTGTTACACAAACTCATTAGGGAGATATTTAGGATCAAAGAAATATTTGAATTACTTCAGGATAATTGAGTTGTCATCCACACAATTTGGTATCTTTTGAGATCCTTCATGCACAATTACTATCATCCAAGAAATTTCTGATATCCCGTGAGAGGGATTCCATTAATAAGGAACTTGTATAGTACATTTACATCATGTAGAGTAATGATCATCTCTCCCTGGCATATGGAATGTGAGCATATCTAGTCACCATCGTTCCACCAAGACTATAATAATAACCAGTTCGATCATAACATGACCAATGTACCAAACATCTCAGAATTTGGTCGCCCATATGTAAGCTATGAATGTCTAAATCTGCGCCATCTCATATTTCCATCTTTATCAGCAGATCTCAAGTATAGCGTCCATATCAAAATTATCATCTGTATTATATACCTCAGTATTCCATATAGTTTGTGATTGATGCACATCCTAACGCTTGAGTAAGATGCTATATGAACAACCTCCATTTCCAGAAATATCTATATATCATTGTTATCCCACATCTTAGTATCTCAGTTTAATTATAAATAATTAATAAAAAATAGGGTAAATTACCCTCAGGTCCCTAACTTTTGTTCGAATTTGCGGTAGGATCCCTGGCTTATAAGAATTTGGTCTAAGGTCCTTACTTTTTGAATTAATATTGGTCTTGGGTCCCTAAAGTTACTGTAGATGACGTCAGCAAATTTTTTTTATTTTTTTGTCATTAAATTGACCAAAATACCCCTAGGCAATCATCTTCAACCCCAATTTATCCCAATTCCAGCTCCGGCCTTCGCCTCTGGAGAAATCGACGGCCATCGACCGTCCAGCCAGGCCGCCCTGCTCATGCTGAACCCAGCGGCTGCCTCCGATCGACTCCACGGTGCTCAGGAGGCCCCCCTGCGTTGCCCCCATCGCGGCTCGCTCCTCCACTATCCCAAGTTCAATAATCGACCATCAACAACAAACCCTAAGTTCAGAGCTGGTAAGGAGCTCGGCACAGCAATAGGGACGAAGGCTAGGGGCGGGCTCGTGGCGGAGAGGGTGGTCTTGTACTCCACCACGGTCAGACTGAGAGGGTTGACCGCATCGGGGGAGGGAGCCGCGGGTGGGAGGGACATCGGTGATGAGCTCCGGGCCAGCCCGATGTTCGTGGAAGCCTGGTGGATCGTCAGGGCGAGGCAAGGAGGAGCAGGACACCGCTCTGGAGGGCCGGCGAAGCTGTGATGGCCGTGGATGACGGTGGAGGAGCGAGCCGCGAGGGGGGCAACACGGGGGGGCCTCCTGAGCACCGTGGAGTCAATCGGAGGCAGCCGCTGGGTTCAGCGTGAACTGGGCGGCCTGACTAGGCGGTCGGTGGCCGTCAATTTCTCCAGAGGCGAAGGCCGAAGCCGGAATCGGGATAAATTAGGGTTGAAGATGATTGCCTAGGGGTATTTTGGTCAGTTTAATGACAAAAAATAAAAAAAAATTTGCTGACATCATCTGCAGTAACTTTAGGGACCCAAGATCAATATTAATTCAAAAAGTAAGGACCTTAGACCAAATTCTTATAAGCCAGGGATCCTACCGCAAATTTGAACAAAAGTCAGGGACCTGAAGGTAATTTACCCTAAAAAATAATTACCCATATTCACATACTAAATAACACACTAATTAACAACGTTCAATGAAAAAATACTAATAAATTTATTACTACATTAATAAACCAAAATTTATTAATTACTAATTCATAACCTACCTAATTAATAAAACACAATCAAATAAATATTAATCATCCTCACTAAACCAATTAACTAAATTCTCTTAATTATTAATTCAGGTAAATTACCCTCAGATCCCTGAGTTATGGTCATTTTTGTGATAAGGTCCCTAGATAATTTGAATTAGATATAAGGTCCTTACTTTTTGAATTAATATTGGTCTCGGGTCCCTAATATGAATGAAGATGATGTCAGCAACATTTTTTTATTTTTTTATTAAATTGACCAAAATATCCTTGGACAATAAAATAAAAGATTATCATCTTCTCTCACGAATCATTTTCTTCTCCTCCTCTTCATCTTCAACCAAAATCAAGAACATTATTTCCAGAAAATAAAAAAAAATCCAGAACCCAACAGTGGCCCATACCATTTCCAATTCCAGTTCCAATTCCCCTCCCATCATTTTCTTTTTTCTTCTTCATCTTTCGCCCTCCCAACTCCCCAAACCTAATCAAAACCCTCCTAAGACAAGGCTCAAACAACAACCACAACCACGCTGTGGGGATTGACGACCATGTTGTGGGAGGTTGCAGTAAGTTCATGGCCGCCGGAGAGGAGGGCACCCTCGACACCCTCAAGGCACAGCTTGCACCTGTCACCGAAACTTCCACCGGAAAGACATCCCCACCTCATACCACCCACCACCTCCTTCGCAGTTGATCTCCTCCTACTACCGCCCACCTTATCCCTCCGTATATCTCTACCTGGCGTTGCCACCAATGTAGCGTCCCCTCGCTCTTCTGGCGACTTCCAACGATGATGTGTCGTACCCGAGCAGCAGTAGAGGAGGGAGCTCGAGGAAGCGGTTCAGGAGCAAGTCCACACAGGAGCAGAAGGAGAAGATGCTGGAGTTTGCAGAGTGGCTCGGGTGGCAGATCTAGCAGCTAGGGATCATTTTGTTTGGATCCAGCAAGAGTTTGTGTGATGATTAATTAAGTTGAGCTCGTCCAAGAAACAAAAAAGAAGAATTTAGGTTTACTAACTAGGGTTTTGTTTTGTTTAGTTCTCTGATTTGGGTTCTTTCTTACTGGTTGTAATCTCTTAGGTTCTCTTTTAGTTTTGTTTAGAACTGATCGGTGAGGAGCAAGATGAATTATTGACTTAGGAAATCGTAAATTGTTTTTTTATTAGCTTAGCTTAGGTTTCGTGGTCTATTGGTTAATGTTTGTTGTTTCTGGATTTTAATGTTCTTCCTGTTCAAAAGATATGAAGATGAAAGTTGAATATGAAGGTTGAAGATGAAGAAAGATGAAGATGAATTTTATTTAATTTTTTATGTAAGGGTATTTGTGTCATTTTCATGAAAAAATAAAAAAAATGATTGATGAAAGCATCTTCAATTATTTTAGGGACTCGAGATCAATATTAATTTAAAAAATAGGGACCTTATATATAATTCAAATTATCCAGGGCCCTTATCACAAAAATGACCATAACTCAGAGACCTGAGGTTAATTTACCCTATTAATTCACAAGCTACCTAATTGCAATAAACAATCAACTCGTTCATTTTACAACATAATATAACTTATTAATTAACATTAACTAATAGATTGATAAGATTAATTATAAAACTTTAAAAAATTGATTAATTACCTAAATCACTAGTGAGAGACGAGGGGTGTTAACGGCTGGAGGTGGACGCACAAACATGTATTGGGGCCGACCAGTCTAGGCAATGGTCAACGAAGCAAGGGAAGGACTCTAATTACTCACCGATGAACGACGAGCGATGAGCGAAACTCCGAGAAAACCGTGATGGTGAGGAAACCTCTGGGAAAGGGGGAGCCGATACCAAAGGGGACACGAGGTCAGAGGGAGGGCAGTCGAGACTGCAGATTTGTATGGATAAGATTTTTTTTATGACGTAGACTTTAAAATTTAGAATAACCAAGTCACACAAAAAATTGGGAGTAAACAAGACACAATTTTTTGTGTGTGATTTAATCTTGTAATTTTTTCCAAAATTACCATTTTTGGGGGACTCATTCCCCGTCACACGGAAAAAAATTGGTAACTCAAGTGAGTATCAATTTAGTAATTAAAAATATACTTAACACAATATTCGTATTTTTGTGAATAGTAACATTATTCTATTTAAAAAAAATCATATGTGTGCACTTTGGTGTTTGGTAATTGAATTATCTTTATTGTATACCAATGTAATAGTAATAGTAGTATATGCAGTTGTGTTCTTCTTCAACCTAATCATTCCGTCAAATCACTCGGTATATTATAATAGCAGATAAACTCGGTATTTACATTATAAATACTCAAAAGTAGAACATTTATGTAACTACATATTTACGTTTTTATATTTCTAGCAAGCTCGGTAAATAGAACCTAGAACATTTCCAAATTTAATTCCAGTTGCCTATTAATATACATAAAACAAAGGTCCAATGTACTTTGATAAACTATTCTAATAATCAAATGTCTCAATTAAAAAAATGTATTAGAATTCGATATGAAGGTCTTTCTGTCATTGTATTCTAATTTGACTAGACTGAATATATTAATTAAGTTAATAATGCTACAAACATCGATTACTAGTTAACTTCAAGCAGAACTACATAGTCAACAAAAAATTGGCCTTAAGGCATCAATCTTTAACATTGTCACTAGGTGTTTATAAAAATAGAATTACATAGAACCTAAAATGGCAGAAGAGGGGAAATGGATGGCAAATATAACCCAATCACAATAATGGAAGAAAAGCACGTCATTAATATGAATATACATTGATTTAGAAAATGTAACACCAAAGATGAAAGACCCACAAATAAAAATAAGGGCAAATTACCCCTTAGTCTTTAATTTTAACATAATTCTCTGATCGAGTTTTTTTTTATAAACAATTAAGTAGTTTCCGTATTTTGAAAAAATATTGGTCTCGGATCCCCACCGACCAAATCAGCTTTATCTTCCCAAAAAGACAAAAAAGTCATTTCATATGTCAAAAAAATGAAAAAAAAGCTGATTTGGTCGGCGGGGACCCCAGACAAATATTTTTCTCATAAAATAGTGATGGATTACTCATTTATGAAAAAGAAGAGACCCGATAAGAAAATTATGTTAAGTTCAAAGACCAGAGGTAATTTACCCTAAAAACAAATTAAAAAAACAAAGACCTCGGTAATCGATTTAATATAACCCCGAAACAGAACACAACACAACACTAGGCAAGTGCACATCCCCACACACCCCAACCAAAGTAATGGGAAGTCCTCCCAATGGGAAGAAGAAGGCATCCCCTCCGCCTCTTAACACTTCGAAACCCCTCCCCCAGCGGACCTTCCACCGTATATTCGGACTTATTTACATTCTTGCCATCCTCGCTCTCCTCTTCCGCCACGTCACCACCCTCATAACCCGACCCTCCTGCCTCGTCACCCTCTCCCTGCTGGTCGCCGATCTCGTCCTCGCCTTCATGTGGGCAACCACCCAGGCCCTACGCGCCCACCTAATGTGCCGGGAGGAACACCCCGAAGCCCTCGTCGGCGACGGCGACGACTTCCCGGGCATGGACGTGTTCATATGCACTGCGGATCCGTACAAGGAGCCGCCGTCGGGGGTGGTCAATACGGCGCTGTCGGTGATGGCTTACGACTACCCTAAGGAGAGGCTGTCGGTGTACGTGTCCGACGACGGCGGCTCGGCGCTGACGATGTTCGCGTTCGCTGAGGGCGCCAAGTTCGCCAAGCGGTGGTTGCCGTTTTGCCGGAGATACGGCGTTGTCGAGAGGAGCCCCGATGCGTACTTCCGATCCGGTGGTTGCTGTCCTTATCCGCCGGAAGCCGAGGAGATTAAGGTCAGGACAACTCCCTTAATTACTGATAATTGTTTTGGTGTCGGCCCTTAAATCTCGGTGATCCTTTTCGTTGGAAACTTGAACGTCCGCATTAAGTACGAGAAAACGTCATTATGAGTCTTGTTTAAGAGTAGTCTTAGTGTTCATCTTTGAATATTGTTAATATTTTTATCCAGTTTAATTTTTTGCTAGTCTCTGTGATTTAATAAAAATATATAAAACTTAATTTAAAAAGATTAATTCAAACTAAGTTGGAGTCATAGTGCATTGTGTCTACTAGATCGAAGATTATTTAAGTTGTGTATATTTTTCCAAAAATATTCCTAATTTCCTCCCAGGAGAAATAGGAATTACTTTTAAGTAACACTAATTTTTCTGACATGTTTTTTTTATTATTAATATAAGGATTATCGGTGATGTGGACTCTTGGTTACTATTTTTGTTATATGTATGTCTCTGACTACATCTTAGTAATAATTTTATGCAAGTGTATTTAACATCTTTAAACACAATTTTTTAATTTTCCCTTTTTTAGATTGTTTATGCTTCGGTTGGATAATGGAAACGTGACTACAAGTAGTCTTGCGTATCTATATGCACAACTTGATAGCAACCAGTAGTGTGATGCTTTAATTAACGTTTGGCAAAATGACACTCTCGTGACTATCACATTCGGACTAATTATTTCATAAGCCATACAATAAATATCTTGTGTGGGATTGAATAACACGCTCCTTTTCCATTGGTGTAAAAGTCTTATAAAGTTCAATGAATATTCAACTACTCTAGACATTTTGATAAACTAAGAAGCCCTTTTCGATTAGTATAATGACGATATAACATCTCAATTAATAATATAGAAAGTCTCTTATACTTGATTGGGGTTATCTTTTATATATAAAAAGACACTGATTATTATTCTTTTTTAGCTAAATCAATTTGGCATGAGCTATTCTAGATCTCCAGAACATGAATTAGTAATTAAAATATTTCGATAAAAAAGAAAATGATGAAATACGTATGACCATTCTATTATCAAACTATCGTTTTTTGGTTTTAAAATGTAAAGATTCTACTTTGGGCTGATCCAGCCTGTCAAACTTATTTTTAAAGGAAGTCTGTCAATCTTTCTACAATATTGGGACTTTTCCCAGTCTTTTTATGTTTTTTATTAATCAGGGATTGGCTTTTAACTTTTTTTGGTCAAGATTGGCTTACGAATGAACCTAGACGGCACATTTAGGTATAACATCTTTTTCATTTCAAAATTCTTCAGTACTTCTCAAGAGAATATAAATTTCTACAACTTTGATTAACTTGGGTTCGATCGGCATCCATAAACTGTGACCGGTGGACCCTTTATTAATTGAATTCTCCATGGCACCTTGAATTGTCAAATTATGTCAATGTCAGGATATTCAATTTTATAATGTAGGAAAGCATATACGTTTTTTCTGGAAAGTTATGCGGAACGTGATTGAGCAAGCGTGGGCCTTCCCAATAATTTAACAAGTTGTGTTACCTTTGATTGGTCCTCACCAATAACAAGCTAAAGCTTCTGAAAAACTTTTACATTTTTTACAGGAGTTTTATTGTTTATTCATAATTAATTATTTTTCGATATTTTTTTGAACCCGAAAAATATTTCTGTCACGCAGATGATGTACGAGGATATGAAAGCCAAAGTGGAGCATGTTCTTGATGAGGGGAGAGTAGTGGACGAATACATTACGGGGGAGAAGGAACGAGCAGCTTATAGGAAATGGGACAAGAAAGGTTTTACGAAACAAGATCATCCTGCAATTGTGGAGATTCTGTTGGACTCGAGCAACGATAGAGACGTTGAAGGACATGTGATGCCAAACCTCATTTACCTCTCCAGAGAGAAGAGCAGCTCTTCGCCACACCACTTCAAAGCTGGCTCCCTCAATTCCTTGGTATTTTATTTCTCTCTTGTTCCGTTTTTTCGTGTTGGCATTATAGGAGCATATATTTTATCAACGCATAGTTTCTAGTCGCATTTTTTGCTAAATTAATAAACTCACTCACGCACACATGTAGGAGAACAACATTAGTTGACACTATCGATTATTTTAGATTGCATCTTCCTGAAATAAATTATCTGATATATTAATATTTACTAGACCGTAAATTGGATATAATCTTTTTTTAAATACATTGTTTTAGGTATTCCACGTAGATGTACAGTTAGAGTAACTAATTTTAACGATTTTGATTACGGGCAACTTATAAAAAAATAGTGTCCATTCTCAATTACTTCTATCTGTCTATCTTAGGGTCATATTTGTCTATTCAATAGATAAAAAAAAAGTTTTTTTTTCTTCAGGATTTATGAACTAGTAATCTCAGAAATTGGTGCAAATATTTGATCTCAAAAGCAAAATGCCGAATGTCTGTCCTGGTTAAATATTTTTTCTAATTCTAGAAATGGACCAATCCAAAATTACATATGTCCATTGGTAGGTAGATAAAGAAATGGGTTATGTACATGAACTCATCGAATTTTCTGAACTGAATTTTTATATCAACTCTACTCTTGAAGCTCCGGGTATCAGCAACAATGAGCAATGCTCCCATAATACTGACGTTGGACTGCGACATGTATTCCAACGATCCCCAAACTCCGGTCCGCGCCCTCTGCTACTTCTGTGGCCCTTCAAGTGATCCCAATTTGGCTTACCTCCAATTTCCTCAACGCTTCCAAGGTATTAACGAGACCGATATTTACGCCGGCGAGTACCAGCGTCTGTACCAGATTCAGCCGATGGGGTTCGACGGCCTTATGGGCCCGAATTATCTTGGAAGCGGGTGTTTCTTTCGCCGACGGGCTTTCTTCGGGAGCCCAGACGCTATGGTGATGCCGGAGGATCCGGTTCTAGGCCCAAACTATTCGAAAGATAGGCCCATTGGATTGCGTGAAGTTTTGGAGCTGGCCCATAAGGTGGCGGGCTGTAACTACGAGGACCGCACCAACTGGGGCTCCAAGGTAAATCAATAACCCAAATTCAAGATTTCTTGGTATTTAAACGATATTTTTTTCAATTGTTGGTGAGTCGATTTTACGATGTGCAGATAGGATTTAGATACGGCTCGCTGTCGGAGGACTACTTCACAGGATATATGATGAAATGTGAGGGATGGAGGAGTGGTTTCACCTACCCTGAGAGGGAAGCGTTTCTTGGGGACGCTCCTACGACGTTTCTTGACATGTTGAACCAGCAGAAGCGATGGTCCATGGGCCTTCTTCAAGTGGGCTTTTCAAAGTACAGCCCAATAACCTACGGAGTTAAGCATATTGGGCTTCTGATGGCTCTGGGATATGCACAGTACTCCTATTGGCCCATCTGGTCAGTTCCGACCATAACTTATGCGTTGCTTCCTCAGCTCGCGCTTCTTCACGGAGTTCCAATTTTTCCTGAGGTATGTCCATAACAAATAGTAATAAAGAAATAGGAGAGATTTAGAATAAATGATATGTTTGGTTCAGTCATGACTCGACACAGTGAAATAAAATATGTTAAATGGTTGTAGGTATGGGACCCGTGGTTTTGGCTATATGGGTTTCTCTTCATAGGTGCCTACATCCAGGACTATATCGACTTTGCAGTCGCCGGAGGGACATTCCGAAAGTGGTGGAACGACCAAAGGATATGGCTCGTAAGGGGAACTTCGTGCTGCTTCTTCGGTGCCTTGGAGTACTTCCTCAAGTGCTTAGGCGTCTCTTCTTCCTTCAACTTCAACGTCACGAGCAAAGTCCAAGACGACAACCAAAGTAAGAGGTACAAGCAAGGGTTGTTCGAGTTTGGGGTCCACTCGCCCATGTTCGTGTCCCTCGCGGTGGTCGGGATCGTCAACCTGGCCTCGTTGTTGCACGGCTTGGTTGCTGTCATTGGTGTTCTCGGAGGTGGTGGTGGTATCCGAGGATTGATGATCGGCGAAATAGCGCTGGCCGGATTCGGAGTTGCCAACTGCTGGCCGGTTTATGAGGCGATGGTGCTGAGAAGTGACAAGGGCAAGCTTCCTGCCAGGACAAGTCTTGTGTCTGCTTCTGTGGCTTCTGCTTTCTATTTGGCTGCGGCTCTGGTTCTGAAATGAATTGTGGAACTGTTAAGGTGAAGTGGTTCTGGCTTTTTTAGAATTGTTAAAAAACTGAATGGATCTAATGGAGAAAATGAAAAAATGAAAAGAATTTTCCTGTTGTAAAATTGGTGAGAAGTAAAATATCTTCCAAGCTCAAAAAGTTTTTAGATCCAGTAGTTTTTTTTAGTAGGTATCTAATATTTGAATTTGGTATTAGAATTTATTTTAGTTCGGATATGAATAATCTAAATTTTTTTTTATTTCAAATTCTTTAGATAAAAAATTAAAAGTTTGAATTATCCAAAAATTTGAATTATTTAATATATATAATATATATATATATATGTATATGTATATATAATAAAGTGTTTTGCTTAGAAGTGCGGCTTTCTATTAAGCTGTGTCAATTTCGAAAAGTAAATACAGCTTAGGGCTTTTTGAAAGTAAAAAGTCTTTGTAGAATATGATAAAACCCTAATTAAAATATTTGAGTAATAGCGCCAAAGACCCCTTTGGTTATCACCACCTCTGGTCGCAGAAGATTTCATGAGGATTTTGATGAAAATGATTGGCAAATAAGACAATTATTTTGATGTTCTATTTCAAGGTTTTGAAATATAAATTTCTTTTAAAGATGGAACTAAAATAATTAATTTAGGCGGCCAGTCGTTTTATTTTGAAAATTTTGGATAAATAGGATTATATAATTTCGTACTTGAAATAATTCTGAATTTTTAATTTTGGAAAATTCATTATTTAGATTTGGATAAAAAATTATTTCAAAAATTCCACATAATAATTTTTTTTATAATTTAGATTCGGATAATCTGAATACATACCTTAAATGCATAATATTGTAATTTTATATACATGATAATTTCATAATTACTTGCGTACCTGGTCTTTAAAACTTTTATATATTTGTGTTTTAATCTATCTTTCGTAATTCACTAGTGATCTATAGCAATTTTATGCCTCACCTTTTCTCTTCTATCCGTATCACGATTGTTGACAACTGTTTTTTTTTAGTTTTTTTTTCTGTCGTTGAGATCAAGATAAATATTGTTGAATCATATTTAGAAAAATATGTTGTCAATAAAGTCTTTTCTATTTTTGAAATTGAAATTTAACAATTTTTAAAAGAATTTTCTACTCAGATCAATAAAATTGGTAACTCGGGTTTTGGAGTTTGCAAGTGGTAGCCTTGGTTAATGCGTTGTTTCAAATAATAATACTTAAATGTATTCAAAGTATTTGAATTTAAATTTTACGTAAAAAATATAATTAAGACAGATTATAATTTAATTAAAAATGTGTCGTGAAATGATATGGTCAAGTCACTACCCGGCCAGCCAGTGACAATGTCAAGAAACAGATACGTACCGTCCCATTCTGGCAAAAAAATTGATTACGGTCCTTTAATAGGCCACGACACTGTGGGTCCAGTGACTATTATTTCCTTTTTCTGTAACTATGAAATTAAATAATTATTAAACATTAGAAAAATTCACATAAATTTCCAAGTTAAGATATGCTAAGTAGCCGTAGAAAATTCAAATTTACAGAAAAATTTATTTGTCCCACAGTAAATTGGAAGCCGCATATAAATAGAAACTAAACCCATCCTCAATAATCATCTCTCCCATATAACGATGGACGAAACTAAAGGGCACATCTCCGGCCACCAGAACTCCGTTACTCCTAGTACTACTCGTCCTCTTCACACAGCCAAACCCTTGCCTCAGAAGAACTTTAACCGTATATCGGGTGTCCTCTATTCTCTGGCGATCCTAGCTCTACTATACCGTCACACAACCACACTCTACCACTCCAAAAACTTCCTCTCTTTTTTCCTTACACTCTCCTTGTTCGTCTCCGACCTCATCCTCGCCTTCATGTGGATCAACACTCAGGCGCTTCGGGTTTGTCCGATCCGGCGCGAGGAGTACCCGGAAACCCTCGAGAGAGTCGTCAAGCTAGACGATTTCCCGTCCATGGACATCTTTATATGCACCGCAGATCCTTACAAGGAGCCGCCCATCCGAGTCGTTAACACTGCCCTATCGGTGATGGCTTATGACTGCCCTAAAAAGAAGATCTCCGTTTACGTCTCCGACGACGGCGGCTCGGCGATGACCCTTTTTGCTTTTGTAGAAGCTGCCAAGTTCGCGAGGCATTGGTTGCCCTTTTGTGAAAGGAACCAGTTAGTGGAGAGGTGCGCCCCTGGAGCTTACTTCGAGTCCCGTGATGGTCAACTTCTTAGTTCCCCCGAAACTGAGGAATTAAAGGTATGTTGTGAATGTTCCATACGTTCCAAACTAACTATTATTCAAATATTTAATAAATTAATTAATCCAATTTTTTTAACTACTGTAATCAATGAAACATAACTTCATCATGAGAAAAAATGTTAATTTCAGACCATCCATATAGGTTAATCAGTATCATCTTTTTTCTCTCGTTTACGTCAGTTATGCATCTAACTTCATTTTTTTTTCACAGTAAAGAACTCATTACAATAATTCACATTTATTCCATGTCCGTTCTATTTCTTTTTTTTAAATATAATTACTGTATCGAACTCGAATATAATTACAAACAAGTTTATAAACTTTAAAATTAATTTTGAATTAACCAAAATAAGCTTTTTGATACAAAATTACTTATAAATATTTTGTTCTACAAATACGTGGAATTGAAAATTATATTATCAACTACAAAATTGAAGAAATACATAAATAATAGCTTACATAATTAACTAACTCTACTAAATTTTTCCAAATATGCTCAATCAAGTGATGTCTTACAGCGATGTGAGCATTGCGAACATCTGTTTTAACCCTCATAGAGTTTGCTAGGAATGAGAAACATTGATTACCTAAACCCGTATTGGCAACATTGGTGCTACTGCTAGAGATATCATTTAGAAAATTTTCCAGTAGACAAAGGTCACATATTTCTCATTCATCCTTCACTATCATATTATGCAATATGATACATGCCCTCATAACTTCTGTTTGATGTTGGTTCCGTAGAAGACATGGATTTCTCATGAATACAAAACGAGCTTATAGAACTCCAAATGCTTGCTCTACATCTTTCTTGATGTTTAGCAAACATGTTGAGCTACAAGGTTATTAGAACTGTAACTGACTTTATAAAGGTCTTCCATTGTGGATTTGAGTTCAATGGATTAATTCAATAAATTTGGGTCCAAGCCAATTTGTGCAAACCCATTGATGACCAAGGAGCTAATGAGAAACCCATACACATTCTTGAAGCTATTTAGGGAGTTATTCACTCTTTAATTTTGTTTTTAAGAGTTTGAAGCTATTTATAAAGTTATTTAGAAAGTCAATAGTTTTGATTAGGAAATTATATTTCAGCAACTTTTGGCTTATTGAAAGTCGTCAAGCACGTTCTTATTGACTTATTTAGGTTTTCAAACACATTTTTAGCGTTCCTAAAAGGCTTTGATTTGTTTTCTTTTTAGTTTCCCTTTTTCAGCCAAACTTGTTCCTTTTTATGAGCTGATTAAAAATCTCTTTGTTTTCTATTTTTTCGTTTCCTCTTTTCTTTTTTTCCTCTTTTGTCTTTCTTTTTTTTCTTTTTTTTTCTTTTTTTTTGGATCAGATTACACAACCAAGAACAACTAAGTTACGAATCTGAGTATTAGAATACTAAAAAAATGAATTTGATTACTAGTCTACCAATAATAATTAGAATAATAAACTAAACAAAGTGTTTAAACATAAAGATAGGATTTCTAAAGTATAACCTAAGCTCTGATACCAAATGGTATGAACCCCGTTGGAGATTCATTCGGATGTTGGACCTTCTATTTTTAGATCGGTGGAAATCTCAACCCGTCATTTGTGGCTTGTGCAAAAACCTTGGCATTGGTTAACCTTGACCTTTTGATGTAGCAAAATGCAAACCTTGATTTGGTGAAGACACCATAAACAGTGATGTAAATTTGCTTGATAAGTTGAAAGGTGAACGAACAGTATCATTTCGCTATGTTCAAACAGTTCTAAAGAACCAAAAGAGGCAAAGCCACATTTTTCTGCCAAAATTATTCTTCTCTTCTCATTAATAATGCCTCTTTAAATAGGCTCCAAAGTAAAAAGAGATTCCTAATCAAAATAGCTCATAAAAAAGAACAAGTTTGGCTGAAAAAGGGAAACTAAAAAGTAAACAAATCAAAGCCTTTTAGGAAGGCTAAAGACGTGTTTGAAAACCTAAATAAAGCCAATAAGGACGTGTTTGACAACCCTAAATAAGCCAAAAGTTGCTAGAATATAATTTTCTTATCAAAACTATTGACTTATTAAATAACTTCATAAAATAGCTTCAATAAAAACAAAATCAAAGAGTGAATAACTCCCTAAATAGCTTCAAGAACATGTATGGGCTTCTCATTAGCTCCTTGGTCATCAATGGTCTTGCACAAATTGGCTTGGACCCAAAATTAATCCATTGAACTCAGGTTGAAACTTCTTGCCGATCAGATTCATATCAAGAGGTCCCATCAATGAGATAATATGGAAAGTTCCTATGTGTGTTGTTGATGATGTAGCTCACTTTGAGTGCTCGTCATTCCAATACATCATTAAAAATAGAAGATATCTCTAATACATTTCGATCATTACACATACTTGGTAGTTTAAAGAAGCAACCGCTTCCAATATGATTATTGTCGTCCCATTTTTTCTAGCATATTGTCCAGCCCATGCGACTGAACAATTCTTTCATTTTTAGTGCATGCAATCGATTCTATCAATTATGCATGAAATTCACGTTGTTCCCCAAGCTAAAGTAATCTTGCTAGATTAGTTTCAATAAGCATTCTCAAATACTATATAACAAATTATGACACCTTCTACAAACTTTTTTAATGATTTCCTTGTTGTTGTTTTCCCAATCCTCTAGTACTCGTACACAGAATCAACTAATGTCTCATAAGTGAGCACCCTCATTGTTGCAATATATTTTTGCAATATGGACAACCCAACTTTACCCGTTGCATCCCTCTTTTGCTAAAAATATGGATCAATAGCACTCACTAACTCCATAATACAAACAAATACATGTCTCCACATACGAAAATGTGCACTGAAACATATCATCATTATATGTTGGATTCTCAACAAAGAAATAATTCACCAAGTGCTCATCACCAGCTCCCCGATCTATTTTGATAATATGCCTTCGGTGTAGTGTTGAGCACTTCTACTCAACCAAATTTGCCTTCTTTTTCTTTTTTTTTGGCAACATAACGCTCAAATCAGCTTCGACATCAAATTGTTGCAAATGGTTTTGTATAATATTTTTTGAATCAAATCAAAATTGTCTCCACTATTTGAGTCTGAATTTAAGGTAAAATGATCCATATGAGAAGATTTAAAAAATATGAGAAAAAATTTCATGAATAGAGATGTGAAAAAATAAAACAAGAATGACCTATATTTAAAGAATTCTGAAACAATTTTTAGCCACATAAATTTTTTGACTCAACCGAAATCAAATAAATTTGATAATTAGATACAACTAATTTTATGAAATTATTAAAAACAAAAATATTTCGTTAGAATAAAACGGTGTGAATGGTATAAAAAAATTTAAAAAAACTTCTCGAATTTTTTTTCCAAGAAAAAATGCATGATAAAAAAGTCACGGGACTGAATCATATTGTAACGCCCCGTGATTTGACTGACTGGCTCATTTGTACCAACACAGGTCTTTTCAGCGTGCTTTGTCCTCACTCGCACACACCCTGGAAAACTTCCTAGGAGGTCACCCATCCTACCCTCGGTCAAACGTGTTTAACTTTAAAGTTCTTTCAAGATGTGTGGCCGAAAAGAAGGTGTACCTTGTTGATATGGATAGTAACAATCAAATCACTAAGCAGTTCATACAGTACATATACGGGATATCAGACATATCGTGCCACATCGGTGATTCGCCAACATGACACTGATTTGCAAAGCTAAATCTTAAAATTCGCACTATCTTTTGTGAATGATCTCAGATATGAAAAATCTGAATTTACGAATTTAAGTCAAAATTTTAGGAATGAACAAAAAATAAATATTATCTCGAACATGTGTAATGACAAAAAGACTTTCAATAGCATGGACTTGCGTGCCTCGAGCTTATCTTTCCTTCTTCTTTTTCCCGTATTCCCTGCTCAGCACTTCAGACCGCGATCTGCTATAGTAACTGAGTCTGAGGCATAAGCCAAAAATAATGTAATACCGTTGTGTCGCGTTTCGCGTGTCGCGTTTCAAACCGTTGCACGAAGCAGACACGTAGATTCGGACTCAACAGGAAGAAATTAAGTGGATGTTGACTCCCTGATAGAGTTGATGCCCCCAAATTATAAAGTATATATGTATGGCTATTAATTCTATGTAAAAGAAACTTCGTTTCTTTCCAGTATTGTCCCGCAATTTTTTAGACGCCGGGTGATTCCACTGTTAATTTTGGACAATTGTTGTATTCAGGATAGAGAGTATGAATATTCTATAGCTCACATTTGTTAGAAATTGGATAAATATGAGTGCTTAAACGAACTCAATTTGTCTAAAATTTACACGAGATTTAAATTTGTTATTGTCAAATTTTCGATAAACTATATGATCAATTCATTTTGATAACATGTTATAATTTTCGTATCTAACTTAAAATATTTAGACAGTAAGTACATTAATTTTCAATGCTTATAAATAAGTTAACCTTATTACAATTACTTACATCCTAATCTCAAATATTTATATAAGTAACTTTGGATAACTGATTAGAGATCTAGTTGCAAGCGTCAACATCATTATGGAAATTTTATTGACGTACATCGCCACAGACAATGTACGAGAGCATGAAACGGAAGGTGGAGCATGCCCTTGAGGTCGGAATGGTGGAGGACCACTACATCGTCGGGGAGAGAGAGAAACAAGCTTTCAGCAAGTGGGATGAAAATTTTACCAAACAAGATCATCCCGCTGTCGTCGAGGTCCTTTTGGACTCTAGCAAAGATAGAGACGTCGAAGACCGGGTGTTACCGAACCTAATCTACGTCTCCAGGGAGAAAAGGAAGGGTTCACCTCATCACTTCAAAGCCGGTGCTCTCAATGCCTTGGTATGTCCATCCCTTTGTAACCAATTACTTTATATATACATATCATATTTTTTAGTTTATATCATCTTGTATTTAGCCTATCGAGTTGAATAATGAAAATTCAACCCCAATAAAAGCATTAAAGATCGATAAAGTTCTTTCTCTTCACAAAGATTTAAACACTATTGCATTTTTAATTTCAAATTTAAAAAATCCAAAAATTAGAATTTCATGCATAATACGTAAATAACAAAAAAAATATAAAAAATAGAGTATATCCACTCAAAATATAAATTAATTTGATATGCGACGAATATGAGATTCTAACCCCAAAAAGTGTGATCAAAATTTAAAATTTGGGTTATGTGAGGATAATAATGAAGATAGGTCACTCGCTATTATTCTATGCAGAGTTTTATATTTAAAACAAAATTTACGATAAATTTTTCGTTTATGAATCGATGAATGTTAGAACTTATTTAAAGAGACAATTTCTTTAATAATGTTTTTTATATTAGTAAAACTTAAACTAATAATAGATTATCTTTTATTATTTGGATAAAGTGTCGTTGATTATCTGACCCAAAACTATACAATATGGATCAACGGGTTTTTCACGCTACCACCTTTTATATAAATTGGTAATTTCTATTTGTTATTATCTCCCGAGGCTTACTTAATTGCATTACCATTTTGTTTTTGGATCTATTACATGAAGCTACGTGTATCAGCGGCGTTGACCAATTCGCCCATAATACTGACCTTGGACTGTGACATGTCCTCCAACGACTCCAAAACTCCTCTCCGCGCCATGTGTCACTTCTTGGATCCCGACATGGAATCTAACTTCGGGTATCTCCAATTTCCCCAAAGATTCCACGGAATCAACAGAGACGACATTTACGCCGGCGAGTATCAACGTCTTTTCCAAACCCAGCCCATGGGATTTGATGGGCTTATGGGCCCCAATCATGTAGGGACTGGGTGCTTTTTTCGGCGACGGGTATTCTTTGGTGGCCCAAAATCTCCGGTGAAGCCGGAGATTCCCGAGCTCGGCCCCGACCAGGTGGTCTGCGAGTCCATAGGTTCTAAAAAGATTACTGAGTTGGCACTCCACGTCGCCGGATGCAACTACGAAGACCATACCGATTGGGGTCACAAGGTGAACGCACAAATAATGACACATTTTTTTAATTATAACTAATACTAATGTGTTTCAATAATTAAAACTCGAGACTTCAATGACATCGACGATGTGCAGATGGGATTTAAATATGGGTCGCTGGTGGAGGATTATAATACAGGCTATAGGCTCCAATGCGAAGGGTGGAAGAGCAAGTTTACATACCCCGAAAGGCCGGCTTTTCTAGGCGATGCTCCTATCAACTTACTTGACTTGTTGAACCAGCAGAAGCGATGGTCCATTGGGCTTCTCGAGGTGGGCTTTTCCAAGTATAGCCCAGTAACTTTCGGTATCAGGTACATGGGCCTTTTAATGGGCCTGGGTTATTCTCAGTATTCGTTTTGGCCCATTTGGTGCATTCCGATCACCACTTATGCTTTGCTTCCCCAGCTTGCTCTCCTCAACAAAGTTCCGATTTTCCCTGCGGTGAGTACTTTAAGATCAGCCAATGTTCATAATCCAGAATATGTTCATTATTGTGAAGAAACTTACATGATTAAACCCTCATAAAAAATGACGAAACGTATTATAATAAGTTGTACGAACAATAAATTACTCATAGTTCGAACTTGCTGTTTGAAGTTATTAAAAATATTGCTACACATTTGGCTCGTAAAATTCAATTCATTCCAATATAGAAAAAGGGGAAATACTTCATTTGTAATAATACTGCAATTGCTCTTTCTGTACATAATAATACTGCACTACTAGAACAACAGTTTATGAACAAATAATTATTCTTAATTAGTACGAATTTTCATAGAAAAATTCAAATTTTGTATATGTAAACATTTATAGAGTCAAATTGAAATTTTATAAAATAAGGATGGCTGAATTATAGTTTAACTCCTTCTCTACCTATCTACAGCTCTTAAATTTACACTTTTTTTAAGGGCAATTTGCCCTAGTTTTTTTCCTTTCTATTTAGTAGTATCTGTATCTGCCACTTAATTTTTAATTCGGGACTTGTTATAGGTTTCGGACCCCTGGTTCTTGTTGTACGCATTTCTCTTCCTCGTCGCCAACCTGCAAGACATTATCGACTTTATGGTAGCCGGCGGGACGTTTCGAAGGTGGTGGAACGATCAGAGGATATGGCTGATAAGGGGCGTAACATGTTACTTGTTCGGTAGCTTGGAGTACTTCCTCAAGTCCGTCGGCATCTCGACATTCGGGTTCAACTTGACAAGCAAGGTTCAGGACGACGAGCAAAGCAAAAGGTACGAGCAAGGGTTGTTCGAGTTCGGAGTCCATTCTCCGATGTTTGTCACTTTAACTGTGGTGGCGGTTCTCAACTTGGTCTCGTTTCTGCAAGGCTTGTTTGTTTTGTGTGTCGGAGGGGACAAGGTCCGGTTCTTTGGGCAAGTGGTTCTTTCAGGATTTGTAGTGGTCAATTGCTGGCCTGTTTACGAGGCCATGGTGTTTAGAAGTGACAAAGGGAAAATTCCTATGAAAACTACCATCATGTCTACGTTCATGGCTTCGGGTTTATGGGTACTATCGGTTCGGTTCTTTGGTCTGCCAGCTTACTAATTCCAGAAGAATATGTCCGTTTTGGGAGCTTTCGTTGAACTGAAAATAAAGTGTTGGGGGTCCTGTCCAACCAACCAAAGGTTCCAAGGAATTAATATGGAGGTGGGAGAAAACCTCTCCAAAAGTCAATAAAATGAACGGTTGGTGCTATTATAATCGGACGAGATAAGGAAAATTAAATGATGACGGATGGCAATATTTTGTGGATACTACGATTATCATGCAATAAATGTTTTTCGTCCTATTTGAGTGTGGCAGTCGTGAGTGAATAAATACTATTGTGTGTATGATACCAATATTGTGAAATATTGTTGGTGTGTCATATTATACTTAATTATCCTGAAAGATTTTATTTATTGTCCTCTACCAACTGCGGGTCTGTAGCTTGATACTGAAAAACTAGTGATTGGTTGTTATGGTAAACGCTCCATACTGCCATTGAAATAGAACAGTATCTGTTATTAAACACGGAAAAACCCAACAAAAGTTGCGTTTTAAATTTTCTTCCTTCAAAATCTCTGTACCAAATAAAGCAAAACGACTAAAATAATGAACACCAAGATCAATTATACTATATTAATTTTTTAATACAATTCAAAATCCAAAGTTAATAAATATCTAAATTTTGTAAATTAAGAGATGACAATCAAATGGCAACGCAGTTGGGGCTATTAATCATAATCTCTATGCCACATACTCTTCCATGCAATAAGAAACAAACAAAAGAAAAGATAAATTAGTGTATCCAAGTGTGTGTGTGTGTATATATATATATTAGTATACGTGATAGTGGTCGCCTATATATAATCATTAGCTAGCCGTTCAAGGAACCTTAAAGCGTCAAAAGACTAAAACCATGGGAGCCCAGGGAACCTCTCGGCTTCACACGGCCAATCCGTCACCCCTGACGGCCTTCAACCGCCTCTTCGGGGCGGTGTATTCTCTCTCTCTCGTATCTCTCTTCTATCGACACATTGTCAACCTACTCGCCACCTCCACAACCACCAGCCCAACCTTCTTCTTCACAACCCTAACTCTCCTCTTCTCCGACCTCGTCCTCGCCTTCATGTGGCTCTCCAGCCAGGCGATACGCACGCGCCCTGTATTCCGGAAGCAGGCCCCCGAGGAGCTCGAAAAGGTCGTTGAGGCGAGCCAGTTCCCCGATCTCGACGTCTTCATTTGCACTGCCGACCCTTACAAGGAGCCTCCCATGAGCGTGGTGGACAGTGCCCTGTCGGTTATGGCTTATGACTATCCGCCAGAGAAGATTTCAATGTACGTGTCCGATGATGGTGGCTCGGCGTTGACCCTTTTCGCGTTCATGGAGGCCGCTAGATTCGCCGGAGAGTGGCTCCCGTTTTGTAGGGAGAAAGATGTCTTGGAGAGGAGCCCTAGTGCGTATTTTGGGTCTGGCTATAGGCTGTCTGCTGAGACCGAGAGGATTAAGGTATAATATTGAAATTTCAACGTCCTTGCTTATACTAAATTATGAAATATTTATGTGAATATTTATATATAATCTCCTAAGCTAGCCTACTAGTTTTTACTTCATTAAAATTATTCATATTGGACTAACAATAGTATGGTCGTGTAATTAACAATGCATCACGGAATCAAGAATTGGTACGACTAAAAGTTTCATCTTTTTACCTTTTCAGCTATTATACGAAAATATGAAAAAAAGAGTGGAGAATGTAGTGGAGAAGGGGAAAGTTTGTGATGAATATATCTCCGGAGACGAAGAACGAGAAGCCTTCAACAAATGGAACGAAAACTTCACCCGGCAAAATCATCCCACCGTCATTCAGGTTTATATCGACTTGTCGACATTTTAATAATAATCAAAATTAATCAAAGATCTTTATAAACTATTTACGAGTTGAGTAACTATTAAAGTTTTAATTATAAATATAAAAAATCATATTTATATTGGGACCTTGGCTCTTCTATTTGGTGGACAGGTTTTATTAGACAAGAAGAGAGATGAGGACAAAAGAGGATTGGTCATGCCCAGCCTTTTCTACGTGTCTCGGGAGAAACGCTCAAGTTCTCACCACAACTTCAAAGCCGGTGCCCTAAACGTCCTGGTAATTCAATTCTTTCTTCCAAAAATGACGTCCTGACAATTTAAAGAAATAAAGGATGCCTTTTCCATAAAAAAAGAAATATATAATTAAAAAATTCTATTGTTTATAAATACAAAAATTTACTCAACCTAATATCTTAAAATTCTATATCAAAATATAAAATTTTTAATATAGAATAAAAACATGTTAATCTTGATGCAATTATGATTTCACTACTCATTAATTTTGACATGGATTGCGAGATGTAGATAATTTTTTAAAACTATATTTTTTCTCGGATCGGATCTATCATTTTAGAAGGATTAGATTGATGCCTCAAAAATGATATATTATAACATAAAGGAAGAAAACAGCACAATCCGAAAAATTGATATCCTCTCATTCTTTCCCATAAAAACAACGACATCTTCCTCCGCCATTTCATTTTTTTCTTATTCAAGTCACCATTATAATAATAGCTGGGTTCCGCCATATAACTAAATTGATGTGACTGCAAAATAGACGTACGTAATTCCATAATGGTATTGTCCTATGCTAAGGTGAGCAATTCGTTCATTTTCCTGTCTATTTTAATAAAGGTTTGCAATAATATTTTTTTTAGAATTGACCAAAATACTTTTAAACAAAAAATTTTGTTTCTTCAAGCTCAATAACATGTAGTCCGAAAATCAAATTCAAAAAAGCAAATTGCGCTCAGGTCCCTAGCCTTTGCTAAAATCACTATTTTCGTCCCTCCTGTTTCGAAAAAGAGATTTTCGTCCCCCTACTTTGCTTAAATGTTATTCTAAGGTCCCTGGTTCCGGTTTCAAGAAATTTCTCCGGTAACAATAGATCTGAAATGACTTTTTTGCCTTTTATTTAAAAATTTTAAAAATAAGATAAAAAATAAGGGGCAAAAAGACAAAAGAATCGTTTCAGCAAAAGATTCCTCCATCTCCTCGACCTAAATCAAACAAGAAAAAAATATTTTTTATATTTTTTTTAATTTTTAACTAAAGGGAAAAAGAGTCATTTTAGGTCATTGGGTACCGGATAAATTTTCCAAAACTGGAACCAGGGACCTAAGAGTGATAATTAAGCAAATGTGGGGGACGAAAATATCTTTTCCGAAACAGGAGGGACGAAAATAATAATTTTAGCAAACGCTAGGAACCTGAGGGCAATTTGCTCAATTCAAAATTTAACATTACTCGATCACATCGGACAAACCAAAACTATGACATACGCAAGAGAAGAAAAGAGTCTCATGAAGATGGCGGCGTTGGGGCTAGGCACATACGCCACGTGTTCAAGCCCGGATATCAGGCAAAATGCTTTCCTCTTCTAACCCCCACCCTCTACACCTTGAGCCCGTCCGCGGCTGAACTGGATGTCGGTGGCGCCCTCCGCTTTGTAGGGCCGTCGCACTCCGCCGTCGTTGCCATCACCGTTGCTTTTTCCGGGCCTCCATCTTCACTTACAACATATTAAGATGTTAAGGATTAGGGTAGGGGTTCCAGGATTTCTTGGTAAAAAAAATGATAGTGGATTAGTCTTTAGCTTGAAAAATTTGATTTATTATTATGGATATTTTGGTCAATTTTATTAAAAATGAAAAAAATTATTGTCGACATCAATCAACGACCCGAAATCAATATTATTTCAAAGAGCACGATCTTATTAACTATTGTTAAAAGTCATAGGCCGTATCACAAATAACAATATAAATCAGGGATCTGAAAATAATTTATAATTTTGTATAAATAAAATTTGAATCGAATATTATTAGTGCATTTATCCGAACTCTAAACTTAGTGTATGATATATGCCTTGTAGATCCGAGTATCTGCGGCCTTCACCAACGCTCCAATAGTCCTGACATTGGACTGCGACATGTCCTCTAATGACCCACAGACCGCACGACGGGTACTCTGCTATTACTCCGATCCAGAAGTTTCTTCGACGTGTGGATACGTCCAATTCCCACAAAAGTTTAAAGGAATCAACAGGGATGACACCTATGGCAGCTGTTTTAGGCGACTCTTCCTGTTGAATCCTTGCGGGTTCGATGGTCTCGGTGGCCCCAATTACGTGGGAACCAATGCTTTCTTCGCCAGGCGAGCGTTTTTCGGTGGACCATCGGGTTTCGTCCAGCCGGAGATCCCCGAACTAAGACCAGACCATGTAGCTCGGAAGCATATCCGGTCGCCGGAGGTTTTGGCTTTCGCCCACAAGGTGGCAAGTTGCGACTACGAGGACCGAACTAGCTGGGGATACAAGGTAAAAGAAACTTTGATTAGTTTTTTTTTTGTCACACTTGATTCTTTATGTCAACTAAAAATTATCCTAACAATTACAGTTAAACTAACAATTAAACTAAATTTATTTGGTGAGAATTTAGAAAAAGTAATTAAATGGGTGTAGCTACTCGGATTTCGATCATAATTAAACACCTACACGTGATATCGCAAGTTATATTTTTCAATAACATCTTTTTATTCACCGTATTAAATATAATAACTGTAATCCTAAGTTGTGGAAAGAACAATATTTTACGTACTATATCTCATATACAACTTCCATTTCCTTTCTTTATAACTTAACCGTTTTATACTTTGTAAGGGGATTTTCATAATCTGTTGAATTTTAGCTAAAAGCATGCATATTTTCTTGTTAATATTTAATAAGATCATGCATATGCGTATATTTCTTCAATATGCTGTTAGTACCGCTAATTAACAATATTTGAATATCACATTCAATCTGCACTTTTTTAAGACCTCAAAATCTACTTGGTAATGAATGTAGAAGAGAAATTGAGTCTGGAATTGTTCGAATACCAAATGAGTTAAAAATATATATATTAAATTTTTTGATCATTATCATATAATTAAATACCTTAAATAAAGTCAATGTAGAACCATTACAGCCGAAAATTATATTTTTAATAATTTTTTACACTAACTTACACATGTGACTCATAGAACTCTATGTCAATTTCTATGTATGTTCAATGTTGTGTCATGAACTTTACTAGAAGATCAATTTGATGAGTACTAAATTCCATTTTTTAACTTTTTTTATAAATAAAAATGACTTCATTGAAAATATTTACTCTGTATGTGTGTACTAATGTAGACTTTTTTTTTTTATCAAGTACGAGATTGTAACCCTGAAGAAAAATACTTAACAAATTGTTCCCATCCGTGAACAGCTTGGATTCAGATACGGGTCACTAGTGGAGGACTTATTCACAGGGTATACCCTCAAATGTGAGGGCTGGAGATCAATATTTTGCAATCCCAAGAGGGCGGCGTTCCTGGGCGATGCACCCATCAGCTTAATAGACACCCTCAACCAGCAGAAGAGATGGTGCGTCGGCCTTCTCGAAGTGGGCTTCTCATCTTACAGCCCATTGACCTATGGGATTAAGAAATTGGGCCTATTGGGCCTTTCCTATGCGCATTACACCTTCTGGCCCTTTTTTTCCATCCCAATAACCGTTTACTCCTTCCTCCCCCAATTGGCCCTCCTCAATAAAGTCTCAATTTTTCCCAAGGTACGTATACAATTCAATTTTTCCAAGATACTTTTTTATCCATCCATATTGTTTTATTTTTTATTTAACTAGGAGGGGTCTTCTTAGAACAATCAATACAAAATTAGTGTGTTGCAAAGTTTCGGTATTTTACGTCGGTAGTATTTTATATAAGAAGATAAATGTCATCGATATCTTGATGAAGATTGTTTGTTCAAGCTGATTAAATTTATCAAATTGTTTATTTTTGTTAAATATGGATGGGAATTAATTTCATTTTTCCATCAATGGGGAAATTTAAATTAAAAAACTATATTATATTGATCTTTTGTCAGCTTTGAGTAATTGCAAAAAAAATTGATACTTTACATTATGCCAATATTTTGTTTGTCTTACGTTAGAGGTCACATATGGAACAATTATTATACTCTATGAATCCACCACCAATGAGATTGCACTATTTTGTGCTTTTTAATAATTTTTAAAAGAATCTATCAGTATATTAATTTTGATGATAACATTCAAATTCTCTCGTATACAGACAATTTATTGAGCTAATAACTCGCAGGTCTCGGACATTTGGTTCCTACTGTATGTTTTCCTGATATCGGCGGCTTACTCAATGGATTACCTCGAGTTCCACTTGTTGGACGGAACACTACGAAGTTGGTGGAATGATCAAAGGATTTGGATCATAAGAGGTTTGTCCTGCCAACTATACGGAACCATCGACTACCTACTCAAGTCCTTCGGCATTTCCACCACCGGATTCAACGTCACGAGCAAAGTCTCCGAAGAGGAAAAGGCGAAACGATATGAGAAGGGGATCATGGAATTCGGAGTCCACTCGCCCATCTTCGTGCCTCTGGTAATGGCTGCATTGGTCAACTTGGCCTCCCTAATCTTTGGGGCCTTTATAATCTTCGAAGGAGTTGGCAATTGGGAAGGGCTGGTGATGCAAGTGATTATATCTGGATTTGGAGTTCTCTATGGCTGGCCTGTTTATGAAGCGATGGTTTTCAGGACAGATGGTGGAAAATTGTCAGCCAAAACTAGTATGGTGGCCGCATTTTTGGCATTTGGGCTCTACATGTTGGCTTCCTTGTTGATGTAATGAAGCCTTTGGAAGGTGCAATTGGTAAATTCGGAGACTCGGGCTATGAAACATTCTATATTGGGTTTGAATAAATATTGTTGTTAAAGAATTTAGGTGTGACTGTCAACTTGGTCTTTACAATATTTGAAGAAAAAAAATATATGTGAGCCAGTCCCTGGCAAAATTATGGTGTAAAAATTTTAATATATTACTGCAGAAACTAGAGTTGATATATACCATGATTTTAGAATGTTTAGCCTTGTTTATGAGTTTTATAGAGATTTTTTTAACTTGGCCAATTTCCAGACAGACATTAGGTCAATTAATGAATTTCTTTGACTTAAACGGAAAAGATTCTTGTCTTGTCTCATAACGTTGCTGAATTTATCCACGGACCTTTCATCTTTGGGATGAAATCCGAATCGATGACAAGATAAAAACTTATAAATAAAAGTGGGTACAAATAATTGAGGGACCTAAAAGAATTTGCCTTCTCCTTTTGGATCGCTATATATATGTAGCTACCTACCTAGCTAGTCATCAATGTGTGCAATCTCTATAGTAAGCAAGGCATTTTTCTTCCAGTGTCACACCTCGTACTTCCGAGACATTACTAAAGGAAATCCAAATTTTTTCATCACTCAGACTAACCTCGTTACTCATTCTTGTCTCAATTCGAAGCAACGACCACTAAATTCAGCTGAGGATTCTCCACAGCAGACGGGTCCACCCTTGCTCCCTCTTCGTGAATGGGTATCACCAAGTGGTGTTGCACTGAGCCAGCTAATTGGTCTTGTGCCTGAGATGGACTAGGTTGATGATGGACGACCTTGGTGGCTATGGGAACAACGAAGCATCTACATAGTGGGCAAGTGAAGTTGGAGTGTAACCAATGGTGGATACACTCGATGTGGAAAATGTGCTTGCATGACGGGATTTGGAGGAGCTCCTCCTTCATCTCGAACTCTCCCAAGCAGACACAACATCTGGAAAAATACGTCAAGTGCGTGCGGAACGAATTAATTCAATCGAAAAAAAATTTGAACTCCATTAATTTAGAATAAGAAAATTTTAGAGGTTGTCTTTTGAGATTCTAGTCACTCCCTACACCATTCGTTAACGAACTTTTTATAAGCATACGCAAAGTTCGGAGCATCGACTAGCTTTAGCTACTTATGACCAAGGAAGGGAAGCAGATGCCCTAAATTCTGACTCCACGAGTGGACAATGTCGTGCGTAAAAAGAAGGCTCAAGGGAACTTTCAGCGGTCTAAAAGCTCCCACATTTGGTAGTTTAATATGAAGAATATTGTGTTTTTCATTTGGTGACAGAAGAATATTGTGTCTAGCAAGCTTTCTCTGCAAGTAATATAAATTTCAATATATGAAGGAAATTGTATTTTTTATGATTCGATGAAAACTTCAAATTAGATTTCAGTGTGTATTCAGACATAAGATATTTAATAAAACTAACATAACCCTCGAAAAAGAATTTCATGCGGGCCCAGGAGTGTGCCTCTGATATGGGACCCTTAATAGCCGATTAGATTAGTCCATTTCATTCATAGTTGTCCTACAGCTACAGCATCCATTGCATGCACATGCTTTTAGGGTATGAGATGATATGATTTAAGCACTCAGATAGTGTGCCAGTGGTCTAGTAATTTAAATTAATCATGGAAAGAAAAGTCAGTATTTTCATATAACCCACAAACAAATTGAACCTCTTGCACAAAAGTTGATATTAAATAAATAAATAATAAGGATTCCAAGTCAAGTATTCGAGAACTCACTGTGAATCCCTTCTCCTCAGTTCTTCATCAAATAACACGATTGGAAGGTTGTTCTTGATCTCTTTGGTCAGCTCCAATTGATATGCCTAAATGAAAATAGAGACAACAAAATTCACTTAAATGTTCAAATAAAAGCATATATAAGGGCTTGGTTGTATTTCTCTCGTAAGAGATTATTGTTACACACATTGTAGCATTACAAATTGGTTGTATTTCTTTGTGATAAGAGTTCATACAGCGGAGATGTCTGAAGTAGTGGCTTGATTGGAGCTTCCTGGAATATATGATTGTGAAGGAGATGAAACAGAAGAAGCCCTTCTCTTGAGGTAGAACAGGTAAAACAAAAGGAAGAGAATGATGGAGAAGAGGATAGGGATAGAAAATATGAAAGCTTGGTAGATTTTAAGCTGGAGTGCGTGGGGGTAAAGATGAGAAGAGCTTGGAGCTTGAGGGAGACTCATCTTCAACCTTTGTTAATAATAGTAATTGTCCTTTAAACTGGAGAACTATAAACCTTTCATTTAGTTGAAATTTTAGCTGATATATGGAGCTTTATGAGAAGGTTACAAGAGACCTTGTGGGATGTATTTATGGAGAATAAAAAGTGATGACTAGAAAAGTTCATGTGTGACAGTGAGAAGAAAAGTTTGATGGAGTTTCCTGTACGGTTTTTTGTTTTTATTTTTATAATTATCGTAACGTTGTCATATTTTTCGAATAACAATTTAATTTATCTTGGCATGATGTACTACTAATTCTATAAAAAAGAACGACTATTTCATGTGTGTCTAGTCAAATTTCCTTAATACTTGCAACAACTTTTATCAATAAAGATATTTAGGTTATAGATTAGAGGCATGCATGATTGCACTTTAGAAATATAATAGAAGCCAACGATGAGCTTAGGAGCTTTTGAATCAAATTATAATCATGGTATATATTCTTCTGTCTCTTTTCTGGTGACTGGGACAGGTCTCTCCACTAAGAGATGGATATGGGTCCTTAATTGCACTGACATCAATTCGCCTTACATCATTGCCAAAAAATATTCACTTTTCTTTTACTTATAAAAAACACTAACTAATTGAGAGCGTATAAAAAACTAAATGAAAGTTAAAATAATTGGTTTGTTCATGTGATGGTCATCGCCTAAAAGTAACCGTAAAACTCTTTTCACAAATACAAATTGACATACATATTTTTTTATAATTTTAAAATTTTTATTTAGTTACATAATTTTTTTCAAATTACATAATTATATTAAACTACATACATAATTATGTAATAAAATTACATAATTATATTATTGCAAAATTACATAATTATGTAACTACATAACAACCAAAATTATATAATTAACTTATTTCAACCAAAACTATATTATTGATATCATATCAATTGGATATTATAAACTTTTAACAACATAAAAAAATTATTCAAATAAAATAGTGTGGAATGGTACAAATAATTTTCAATTTGTTTTGAAAAATCAATTTTTTTTAAAAAAACAGATTGGGCAAAAAATGTCAAGTGGCTCAAACGGTTCCTGCCATATCAGCGATTAGGGGTGAGCAAAAAACTGCGAAAACCGCACTACCCCGCACTACCTCGCACCGATCCACACCGCACATTCAACAAACCGCGCGGGTTAGGAGGGAAAAATGCATCACACCGCACCGCACCGCATAAAATGGTGCGATGTGCGGTTTTTCGCACCATACCGCGCGAAAAACCGCCCCGCACCGCACCATATATATGTATTTTTTTTTAATGTATATATATATATATATGTATATATGTATATATACATATTTTATATAATATATCTTAAAAAAATTACTCTTCATGACCATATTTCTTATTGGTCACCTATTTTTTTTTATTTTTTTGTAATTGTTTTTAATTTAATTCAAATTTATATATTATTTTTATCGATTTGGGCCCGTTAAAATGGACCGGGTCCAAACCGCATGCCACACCGCACCCCGCACCGCACCATCGCGATACCGCAACAAGCCGCACCGCGCGGTTTTTTTCAAAACCGCAAACCGCACGGTTTAATTTTTTCCTAAAAAAAAGTGCGGTGCGATGTCGGTTTTCGCCCAAACCGCACCACACCGCACCAAACTCACCCCTATCAGCGATGACGCCCCGCACCACAATAAAACACCATGACATCACGCGTATCAGCATGGCATAGGAATTTCTCCAAGCGAAGACCGTCACGTGGGAAGAGAATGGTGCACACTTTCTCCATTGTAGATGATCTTAGTGATCTGGAATGACTTTTGAGTTCTTACTGCTTTTCCGTTTGAAAAGAAGATCACAAGAATTATCCAAAAAAAAAACCCTAGTGAAACAAGTGTATTTCGTTCTGGCATCAGCTCGAAAAGTGAATATTGAGCTTTGTACTTTTTTATCATCACATAAACCCCAGAATTTGAGCTAAGATAAGTACTAAAAGCGTGCTACGATCTAGTGGGAATGGGCTCCACCGAAAATGTATTCTCCATTTCCAAAAAACCTTTAGGATAGGCAGACTGGGTCACACATGTTTAATGCGAAGAATTTGTATAGTCCGTATACAACATAATTGTGAAAAGATATGCAATCAATAAAAAATGGTCATTAGTTTTATCCAGTAGCTTTTCTTATCGTGGCTAAACTTTTTTTATTGTGCGGGCGTAATATGAAAATCTAGAAATGACTTTATATTTGATGGGGTTAAATCTCATCTAATGCTAATCTGAGTTTCTAAAGCGTATTATGAATTTGTGCAAGACGGGAATCCGCCTAGAGCAAAGTCTGCCTCTATTTTATTTCGGACACTTCGCGGTTAACTTCCTTCTCTGATGTTATCACTGTTGTTGGAAACTCTTATGGCTTCGTCACCGAAGGCAAATCTGTGCTTGTTTACGCTGCCTCTCCTCTTGAAGCCGAGTTGAAGGCCATCAATGTTTCTCGATTATTTGTAATTTTGGATCTTCTATGCAGACAATTGTTGATTGCTTATTGCTTATTATTTGATCTTCACTTGTGTGTGGGTTGACACCTTGAGAATTTTGTCTATGATCTTAGGACGGTTCTTGCACTCTTTTCTCTCTGCATTTTGAGTTAATACATTTTACTCAAACAATCAAGTTGGAGATTCTTTGTCATCTTTCCGAAGTTGAAAAATGGTTGTTATTGGATTCTCCTCCTTAATGAAAGTATGTTCTATTTTGTTTCTAAAAAAACTTTTTCTTGTACTTTTGCAATGGTGTAAACTTATATAGGCACACCTAGAAATGTGAATGAGATGACCACACTAATACCTTTGACCCTCCTTCATTATTTTTACTTTGTTATGGTTAATGTAGTCCATTTTGATAATTTTCTTGCGGGGTGTCATTTGGTTACTTATTTTGAGTTCTATATGTCACAACTCACATGCAATATGATATGGGGGATCTTCTTTGCATCTTCTTTTTTTCAAATGAGAATTGGTGTGTCTATGAATGTGTAGCTATTTTGGTAAGTATTCGTTTTTTTTTCTCTCCATTGTAATTATCCGATGTCATATTTTTGGGGTTTTCTTTGAGTAGTATTTCAATTTTACTTATTAAAACATGTGAATGAGATGACCAATTAGATTACGAAAGTATATGGTAATTAGAGGTTCAATCTTAACTAATGAGATGACCAAAATCAGCCTTTTTTATTACAGGCTCAATCCAAAGAAATCATTATATGTTGATATAACCGTAGATTGTGTAGATAGTTATAGGAAGAAAACGAAAGAACAGTTAGAACGAAAAATTAAATTTAGTAAAAAATCTTGAAGTTGTCCTAATCTGCTTTAACCATATCTTAATAAAAATTAGTGTTAAAATCTCATAATGAGTTGATAACTTTTTTCCTCGGATGAAATTCATCATACCAAAATTTGTATGAAATTTGACTTTGTTAACTTTTCATAGTACGAGAATTTTGCAAGAACAATAACTAATTATGTAACAACTTGATAAATTTTAATACTTATAAACAAATCATAATTGTTTATATGAATAAAGTTACTAGGTTTATAATTATTAATGTGATAATCTTTATCAAAATTGGTATAATTGCTTCATGGAGCGCACTTGGATTTTATTATGCTCCCCACGAGGAGCAAGTTGGCATCTAATATTAGGAGTTAGCATGGTGGGATAATTTTAAATTGGGAAGATCTTACTGCGATTGGTGGTTGATAACGACACCCTTTATTTCTCAGACGCACAAAGTGGGATTTTCGAGATAAGATCTTGTACTGCTCCACTATCGATCTGATTCTGTACTACCAAAAACTAAAAAGTTCCTCCTTCGGATTTCTTAATATTTTTGCTCATTCAAGTGCTTCCACTATTCCAGGTAATCTTTTCTCTTTGATGGTCTGATGTACCCGTTTTTAGGGTGGATAAAGTATCTATTAGTTAATCTGATTTTTTTTATAGATAAAAGTACAGCACCAATAAGTTGATAATTTTCAGAAGTTGGTCGAAAGAAAATCTAACCTACCTATCCGACTCTAATAATTCGTCATATAATTAATTAATCTAATTGGTATTACTTAAGAATTGCGAGTATGAGTACTCAAAAATTAATACAAATTTTTCAAGTTGGTCAGCTAGAATCCTTAAAAAGTAGGAGAGCTAGAAAGGAAGATACAATTTTTCAAAAAAAAAAAGAAAAGAAAGGAAGATACAAAGGCATACTTCACCACGACTAGATCAAACTGTTCATTTGAGTAGCTGGTCTTCTTATATTAGGCATCAATTCCCAGAGTTATTGTACTATTTTATCCAACAAATTAAGCTATTACTCCAACAGACCAAGAGCCTCATAAATGTCGAATAACTTCACCTCCGCCAGCCAGGCTGTCATTTATTATTATTTAAATCTTAATTCGATTCAAATTTGAATTGATCTATTAAGTTATATTCATGTGATATGAAAAGAAACTATATGATTGGTATGCAATTTTCCGCGCGTAACTCAGACGATGTGTCAGGGTTAACATTATGTTATTTGGCAACGAATAAACGTACAAAGTAAAGTGAAAATCAGTTAGTGGTAGAATTATTCTGACCTTTTTTTTTTAATTGGAATTATTCTAACCTAAAAAGAAAATGTTGGACTACATGTTATGCAGAGGTGAAGCCCATTAGAGATGAGGAAATATAAATGGGCCGGAGAGCCCAATTCTTTTCTTGCGGGAGAAGCCGAAATCTAACATTTCATCCATCGGAAAACAAAAGAGAAAGGAACCCATCAAATTCAAGCACAAGAAAAGAAGAAACAAAGTACAAAAAATCTCCAAAAAAAACCTTCCAAAAAAAAAGTAAGAGATCTCACTAAGAGAGAGAGAGAGATGGATCCAAAGCTTACGGAGTTGTCGCAGACGTTCGAGAGGTTCAAGGCGGCCGCCACCCGCAGCGACGTCGATACCAGCGAGCGCCTCCTCTCCCAGCTTAAGGTTCCGTTTTTAATTCCCAATTCGCTCCCCCCCAAAACCCTAATCAATTATGTGTTTCCGCTTATTTTTTTCAAAGAATCTGACTTGGATTTTGTTTTTTGTTAACATCCGCGAAGGTGTCGCTAACGGGGTATAGGAGCTTGCCGCCGCTTTTTGAAGACACACCTAACGCCGTCCTCGAACTGACCCTTGCTAGTAAGTTTTCAGGATACCCACCCGCTTTCGATTTTCCGATTTTCTGTTCCTTTTCGGCTTTTCGAATCGGGTTAGTGAAATGTGGGGGTTGGAACTTTCAGGGGATATATTCGAGCAGGCTGTTCTGTTGAGTGTGAAGATCGGGGACCAGGATGCCTTTGAGAGGGATTTCTTTCAGTTGAAGCCCTACTACACCGACACTGCGTAAGTGCCCGAGAGACTCCCTCGCCGAAGTTAGTCTTTTGCTACTTTTGTGAAATGTGCAATCCCTAGAACTTAAGGTAGTGTGCACATATTGAGTAGAATTTTGGTTTAGCTTAGATATTGTTTATGGATAATCTCAAAGAGGAAGATCTCTCAATAAAAGAAGTTTTAGCTATGGCTGGGTTCGAACTTAATTGAGTGCATAATGTTGAACTCATTCAGAAGTACTCGGATTTTCTTTAGGTGCTATATAGGACCATGAGTAGCATAGGGTTGGTTGGAAATTTGCACCATTTAGTCTCATGAGTTCTACACTGTGGAGTGTGATAACTTAAGGAGTACCCTTATTACAGGCGGGAAAGCTCCTTGTCTGTTGTATGCTTTTTTGATTCCGTTGATCGTGATCAATTACATAATTAACGGAATCACTTTTGTTTTCTCTTTGCCGGTGCAGTGGTCGTCTGGCCCCGTCCCAACAAGAACACATGATTTTGGGACTCAATCTACTGAGACTTTTGGTGCAAAATAGAATTGCAGAATTCCATACGGAACTGGAACTACTGTCACCCACTGCCATGGAGAATCCCTGCATCAAGCACGCTGTTGAGTTGGAGCAATCTTTCATGGAAGGAGCCTATAACCGCGTGTTGACTGCCAAACAAAATGTTCCTTACAAGGGCTATGATTATTTCCTGGATCTTCTGGCAAAGACAGTAAGGTATTATCATGCTTTGAGCCCAGTCGGTAATTCTCGTCTTTTCTCTAATGACAATTTTGTGTTGGTCGAACGCATTACTATCCAATGTATGCTTGATGGGTGTGGAGCTTCAGAACTGTTTCCAATGTCACCAAAATGCAATGGCAGTTGGTCTTCATCTATAGGTTTCTTGTCTTTAGGCTATGTGGATAAATTGGAACAAAAGAACTTGGGGGATGAGATTCAGCTTATTTCTTATTTGCCCATGTTTCAGTTATATAAATGGGATCCAGAAATAATTTAAATCCTAATGTATTGGTCAGAGGTTTTGTGTGATGATGATGTCCTGCCTGTTAGACAGTACATTAAATCCTCGGAAGCTCGCTTCAGCTTAAGTCTAGAAGAGCAGTGTGGAAGACATAGTTATCATGAAAGACATGTTTTCGCTTCATATTCTCATTCGCATCTTTATATGTGACATCGTGATGATGATATTCTCTCCAATTTCTGTAAAAAGTAGGAGTTTTAGGTCATTGAGCTGGTGCTATGTTTGAGTGGTAAGGTTCGAGTGGTAAGGTTCCATGATTCAGAAGCTGTTAGATATTTCCATAATTTGCTGAAGAGACACGGTGTTCATGCTGAGCTGCAGACAATTAGAATTGAGATTTTAGTCCAGCTTCCTACATTTGTCTTCATGCATCTATCACACTTATCCGAATAAACTTCACTTTTTGCATGCACCTGACCCTGAAACACTACAGTGTATGTCTATGGAAGTTTGGTGTCCGGAAGTTTCTCCGTGTTATCGTTTCTCTTTCGTGCTCAGTGATCTGCGGGTTTCTTTATCTGTATTTTGATTTGCTTTGCGGTTTTTGATGTTCAGGGATGAGATATCTGGATGCAGTGAGAAGGCATATGACTACCTTTCTGTCAAGGATGCCAAGCAGATGCTACTCTTCTCTTCTGACAAAGAGCTTACAAAGTACATTGAGGAGGTATTGTGATGTAGTCCAATTTTAGTTCATCTCATTGCCCTCAACTGATGATTTGGATCCTGAATGGATAGTGTCTCCACACTTTATTCCATCCCACGTCTGCATGACTAAGTGACGGAAAACTTATTTCGTGTTTGGTGCAGGAACATCCCGAGTGGGAAATAAGCAATGGCCAGGTAGTTTTCCAGAAGGCAAAAGAGTCGGCCCCGTGCAAGGAAATACCATCCCTTCAACTGATCAACCAGACCCTGAGTTATGCTCGAGAGCTGGAGCGGATTGTGTAGGCAGCTAGCAACTGCTTATTGCATTCCGAAAATCCCGAAGTGGATGAACTTGCACTTCTCTCCTTTTGTTGCTCACTCGATATTATTTTTTTACTTTTTTGCGTGCACTTTGCCCTACCCCTCATCTCCTTAATTTCATTTTGAATTGAAACTTTTGTAGTGCAAATTGGGGTTGGCCGCAATTGGGTTTATCACTTTAATTTTCATCTGCTGGGCCATTGAACGAGCCCCTTCATGAAATCTGCATGATGAGATTAAGTTCAATGTGTTTCGAAGCAAAGCATTGCCTGATCCGAATGTTAGTTCTGTATTTCTATGAACAGCTTACTTGTAAACATACGACTGACTCAATATTGAAATAAAGTCGGAGAAAGAACTCTCTGGCTTCCACTCATGTTGGTGACGAAGCCCATGTAAGCAGCACACTTGGCCAATGGTCTCCCCGTATCATTTAGAGCACCACTTAAGAATGTTCACCTAACCTTAGGAGATAACATCTAATAAGTTTCAGCATCCGTCAGAGCCAAGAAGAGCCGTTTCTATGCTCCGAATCACTCCTATGAGTATCGTCGATAAGTTGCTGATGATAAAACACATCTGACTCGCCTAGAATTCTTATTGATGCAAATACGAATTTTGTGCGCACAAATTTGTAGAAATGTTCCTACAATCTTGTGAACCTTTTGACTCTGAATAAGTAGTGTCCGAGGGTAGGTACTTCCATGGCTTCGGCAACCCTTAGTATAGTCTTCTGTACAATAGGAGGCAATGAGAGCAGAAAAATGGCAACTGCAAAAGCATTATTCAGTGGCATCAAGTTACCTGTTCGGTGTGATCATTGACCTGTAACTCTTGCTGCACTCGCTTGGTGATACACCAGAACCTACATGAGCTTAGAACCCAAGATCAAAAGTTGGACCATCGTAGACTTCTCTAGAACTCTTGAACTTGTCCAATCTAGCGACGTTAGAATCCTTGGCGCGGGAGCCAGATGAATTAGGATTTGGAGAGCCATATTGTTGATTATGCTGGCCATCAACCTCATCTTCCACAAGACACTATGAAAAGGAAGCAAATGAACACCAAAAAAGCATAAATGAATTTACTAAAGAATCGCACATTGTTAATGCAACTAAAGTGAGAGGTGTGCAACTCATTACATGGCCGTTCGATTTGTTTGGACAGGTCAGGTTTGATTGGCACTCAAGCAAGGCATCACGGGGCCCATTTGTAATTGTTAATGAGTTTCTTCAGGTAACTATGGATTTTGACAAAACAAATGCTTAGGGCTATCCAGAGGAAATTTTTTTTCCCATTGCAAGTCACTTTGTCTCTCAACATTAATGAAGAAGAATTATCTACCTCAACCACAGCACACGAACAAATAGAAAACGAATGTGAATAGAAGGATCACAACTTCACGAATAAAAGTGAACCAACAGCGGAAATTGCTGTTTTCAAATAAAAAATGACAAGAACGCAACCTGATCGGGTTTTTCTTCTTCGGTACTACCTGACAAGCAGAAACCACCAAAAGTAGCTCTCCCTGAAATATGTGATGCACTTTAGATCTTTGGCTATCAAGAAACCAAGTTTTCTATCAAGGAATTGATGGTTCATAAAATTCAGCATGTTCACTGTGATCCATATAACAACCTGAATGTTGCAGCTCCGGGGTTGATGAGGGTACAGTAATTGGCGGCTTGTCATGACAACCAGCCACAGGATTCTCCTGTCCCACAGGCTTTAGGAGAATGGACAGAATTTGACTGGCTATCAAAGCAAAAGAAGTACGATTAATCGAAGGAGGTATCAGTTTTAAAGGTCGACAAAGGGCTTTATCTTCTACGGAAGTAAATACACACCATCACGCAAAGGTTTTCTGTCTGAAGAAATCTTGCTTATGTTGATCTTCTCAGAAGCAGAGCTGATTCCAGTATCTTTCACTCGAGTCAAATTATCATGTGTTTGAAGATCTCCTGCAAACAGATCCAACAGGATATGAGAACTCAACGTTTTAATAGCACAATTTAACAAAGTTGGGACCAATTTAAGAGCAATCTGGGAGCTATAAACTAGACAAACGAATCATTCACAACATCAAAAAAAGTTACTTTGTGATATAGAACCTAAGACATGATGACAGAGTAGACATCTCAAAAAAATGTTTAGTGATCCAGGTAAAAAAGCAAGCAGGTAGATAATAACTAGGCAAACACGATGCAGCAATCGTATTAAACAGACCTGTAGCCACAGAATTTTTGGCTGAAAGAGAGAACCCATCAGTTGCTCCTGCTTTGCCAACCAAGATCTCATGATTTCCTTGGGCATTAAAATCAACTGGAGGTTGATTTTCTTGCTTGGCTTCTCCAATGTCAACTAGGTGGGCACTTAACCTTAATGATGCACCGGTCACTATTATCTCATCTGTCTGGAGGAACCTTCTTTCTAACTGTCTCCCGCTAACATCGAACAGCACAATCTGAATGGAGAACAAAAAAAAATTTAGAGTTTGAGGCCAAATTGATGTAAGGTACAAAGAACAGGAGACGGCCCTCATAATCTGCATATACAGTAACACGAGCAAGGGATACTCATTGACGAGTTGTACAGACTTGCCCAATAACAGTGCAGAAAATATCAATTGATTAACAAAGGGAAAATGTTGACCTGTCTGCCAAGGGATCCACATGTTACAAGTCTCAAGATACCATCTTGGTACCTCTTGGCCTTCCCTGTCACTTGGTTAGTGTACATGGCTTGCCATTCTACAAGATACAGGCAACCTTAATTAGCATAAATACTACACATTAAGCACAATGACCGAAAATAGTGTAAGTCTACAGCTTCATTAAACAAAGAATGGGACTGGAACAGCTAAAGAAAAAGCTAAGACCATGTCTATGGCTTCAAAGTATACAACATTTGCAACCTTTTGCGATGGGGGCGCTACTTTGGGGACGACTCTGATGCTCACTTGCTGACTTCTTTTCTCCAGTACTGCCCTGACGGTCATGAAGTTTTCCTCCAGGAGGTTTACAGTCCTCAGCATGCTCCCCAATGTCAACCAAATACCCATCAAATGACATTGACTCTCCACATTTTATCTTTTCCTCTTTCTTCAGGAACCTACTCGTCAAAACTTCCCTGTGCTCATTGTACAGAACAACCTGAACAAAACAACGAGAACCAAAGAGGTCAGAACCAATTAATTACAGAAGCAACCATTATTTCAAGTGACCATGCTGAAGCATTCCCAATAGGGGTAAGGCTCCAGAAATATATCTATCAGAAATTCACATAACAACAGCCCGGAAATTCTCTCCAAAATTTTGCTGAAGTAACCCTAAAGATAAATTCAAAAGGCCAACCTGCCTCCCGAAGGATCCTCGAACTTCGAGCCTGAGGAAACCGTCGTGATACCTCTTGGCCTTCTGAGTTACTTGCGTGGTGTACAATACCTGCCACTCTGTTTCCAGAAATGAATTAAAAACAAGACAGCCAGATAAAAATAAACAAACCAAAATCATAATCCGAATACACGACAACACAGACCCGATGCGCTCGGTTCACCAGCATCCGCGCTGCTCTCCACATGCGGAGGCCCTCCATACCGTTGCATTTCTCTCTTCTGGAAATCTGAAACAAACGACCGTTAACACTTGCATAAGTAGCGGTTATCAGCGAGATCGCGGTAGTTGACAACTAACAAACCTCTGATGACTTTACGCGAAGAGCTTAGGGTTTCAAAATTCTCGCTCCGAATATTACTGTTGCTCGTGGAGGAAGTAACCGTCGGGCTCCTGAATCTCTGTCGTCGGATCACCTTCGGCCTGTCGCTCCAGTTCTGTTCGGGCACCGGCCGGTCGTCAGCCGCCGCCTCCGGATCCCCAACGTCCACGAGGTGTGAGTTGAACGTCACCGTACCGCCCGGCGTGAGACATAACTTCAACTCCTCGCCGGTGAGGACCTTGCATTCCAGAAGCTTCTCGAACTCGTCGTAGAGCGAGAGCTTCGAGAATCCGTTAAAAAAACACCAAAAAAGAAGAAAATTAAATAAATCATATTAAAAAAAAATTATTCTGCCTCGGAGAGAGCAAGGGGATTAGTGTACCTTGTTGGAGGAGGGGTGGAGTAGGAGGATGCCGTCCTGGTACACTTTTCTCTTCTGCCTAACGTGCTTCGTGTAAGTCACGCGCCACCGCGTTTTCATCTTGAGATCGTCGTCCTCCTCCTTCTCCACCTTAATCTCCACCATTTTATTTATTTTATTTTTTTCTTCTTTTCCTTGGGGATCTTTTGAGTTTGGGGATTTTATATTGGTTTTGGCGGTAAGTTTGGGAAGATTAACAAATTGTTCAAATTTGGGGAGGACTGAGGAGGTACAAGCAAAATCAAATCTGAAATTAGCTATCGAATTAATTATGTCAAATTTGGGGGACTTGTATAATTATGTCGAATTATATTGGTTATGTCAAATTTTTACCAAAAAAAAAATTTGGGGGACTTGTTTGTAAATATTGGGTTTTCACGTTTGGGCCTGGCAATAATAGTAATCGGGCTTGGGATCCAAACTATGAGTTTTGAGTTTATCGGGGTAAATTATCATTGATCTAGATGATGGTGCATTACTCTTACTACTTTATAGTTTATTGTTTAAAATACCATGCTTTTTATTTCATTTAAATTAAGACAAGTCGTCGAAAAAAAATGTAATAAATATCATAATCTACTAAACGTTTTTAAATAAGAAATAATTTACAAATGCTCATTTTTTACTCCTATTAACAATTTAATGAGAAGAACAAAATTTATATTAACGAATATTTAATTTTTTCATAAGTTTACGAAATAAAATTAGAAAATATGTACATTCAAAAATTAAAGTTAATTGGGTTGATGATGTGGATGATAGATATATTAATTATTTATTGGTTGAAGATGGGTTTGGGTAAAGATGTTGGCGTGGGTAAAAAATTAAGTGTAGTGTGATAAGTTGAGATGGATGAGTGAGAAATTAATTAAATATTTTAGGAATGAATGGGGATGAGTTGGTTTGGGAATGATGCTGCAGATGATCTTAGTACTATCTTCTCTTATCCTTTTGTTGTTTTCGGACTTGGTAATTGTTGTGATCGAGTGTATTTACTTGCTAAGTGTTTATGCTTGACATAAGCAGTGTTATAGTTTTCATTTAGTCCATTTTAACTTGGGTGAGTTACCATGTTGGGTGCTTACTTTAGGAAATCTCGAGGAATTCGAAAATCTTTTGTACCAGGAGGTGGAATATCCTTAACTGTTGTGCAATTAAAATTGTAATACAAAAGAGATTATTATGTTAGATGTTTTACGAAACTCCGTTCATGATCGTGCTTCAAAGATAACGAACCAATGGCCGAGATTGGTTAGAATCGACTAGCCGTAGCTTAGTGAACTTGTTGGTAGCACACCCTTGCGGACGGTCATGGCTTCGTTCTCTACCGCCATCTTTTTCTCTGTTTCGACGTATTGGAAGTTCGAACTTCTGTTCTCACTCCACTGAAGACCAAAACACACAAAAACACAACGAGAGAACGTCGGGAGTACATTAGGGCAGTTGAGTATGACCAATTTCAAGACAAAAATGTCGAAGTTGGCAGGATTGAGCCCCCCATTCGTTGTCGTCGTACCCGTGACTTGATCACGAATTTTTTTCCACTGACTCAGTCGTTACTGGTAATTTTCTCATGATCCAAGTCATGAAAAAAATGATCTTCAACATGGACATCAATTTGTTAATGAAAACAAATTGTTGAAAGTGTTGTCTCACATTGATTAAAGGGATAATTACTCTCAACCCCCTCGGGTTTGAGGAAATTCGTGTTTCAGCCCCTTTATTTTTTTTATTATTATGCAGCCCTCCTTGTTTGCGAAAAGGGTATATTTTAGCCCCTCTCGCCGGAATCCGGTGATTTCTCCGGCCAAACACCACCTGAGATGACCGAAATGCCCTTTTAAAAAAATAAATTCAACACCTTTTTTATCCAAAATCCCACACCATCCTCGGCAACCAAAAAATCCGGCGAACCCACCCCACCAAATCCAACGACCCAAAATCCCGACATCCCGATCCCCCACCTCCTCCTCCTCGCCATCATCAACATCCTAATTAATTTTACCATTTAATTAATTTCATCCGACTCATTCGAATAAGCTCCATAATGAACTAGACATTCGGTGGCACTAAAAAGCAAGCCAACAAATTATAAGAAAGTGCATAAACTAGACATTCGGTGTCCCTGCAGATCCTCGCCGGCGGGGGGAAAAGTCTCTCTGAGCCCCGAATCTTCACGACATCGTCCAGCCACACCCGAATCTTCACGGCATCATCCAACCACACTGACCCACGCATTTTCCCCGAGTTGTACCACAGCTTTATGTACTCCTTCCGCTTCGCCCAGAGCTTCGCAGATGCCGCAATGCCGAACACCAAGTCATGGATTTCTATCGACCGGAGATGCTCTGGAGTCGGAGAGTCGGTAGGCGCGTGGTGTTGAACCGTAGACGACTTAACAGTGTAGAAGACGTAGGAGCCTGAGATGAGGACCATGAAACAGAAGATGACCTTTGGGATCCTCATTACCTGATCCGAAGCTATCTTGTCCAGATCTCCTTGTGGGTCGCTTTCATACTTAATCCCTTCCCTGTGTTTCACTTGGCGCTTTCTAGGATTATATATGCATTTAAGCTATTGGAAGAAGCGTGAAAGTAATAAATAAATATGGGGGGTATTTTGGCCCCACTACAGGGCTTCGCTGTCGAGGTGCTCCGTTCGATTAGAAAGGTCTCGATGCCGCCGTCGAAAATGGACTCCGTTGCGGAGGAGGCGTTTGCGGCTTTGCTTCGAATTGAACTTTAGTTTAGTTTTTTTTTTGCTTCGAATTGAACTTTAGTTTAGTTGAAGGTAAGAAGAAGAAGATGAAAGTACGAGGAAGAAAGGTTGATTTTTTTTAAGTTAAAAAGGAGTTCAATTTATGTTTTTAAAAAGAAAGGGTATTTTGGTAATCTCAGGTCCATTTTTCCCGGAGAAATCGTCTGATTCCGGCGATAGAGAGTAAAATATACACTTTTTGCAAATTGGAAGGGTCGAATGTTAATAAAAAATAATACGGGGGCTAAAACACGAATTTTCTCAAACCCGAGGGGCCCGAGGGTAATTTTCCTTTGATTAAAACATGTAAAATGGGTAAATTTATAAGTGTTGAAAATACACTAACCTATCACTTTAATGTTTTGGGTTGGATATGGAAATTTTAACATAAACTAATCACCATTTGTATAATTTTTCCGAATAATATCACCATCTTGAAAAGAAAAATCTCCCGGTAATACATCCAACACCAACAAACACACTTTACTTTCCCAAAAAAATTCCATACAAAACCGGAGAAGAAGCGAACTGGTCGAGGAGAGCTCCATAGAATGGTAATCGCGAAATGCTAAAAGGCGAAAATGCCCTCGACGTGCCTTTTCCCTTTTCTTTTGATTGATTGACTGATGTGGAAAACTGGGTATCTGATTTTTTCTTTTGGGGATGGTGGCAGTCGGCGCTGTTCAATTTCCAGTCGTTCTTGACGGTGGTTCTGCTCGTGATCTGCACGTGCACCTTCTTGAAGATGCAGTTCCCCGCCCTCCTCGACCAGAAAAATGGGTATTGAACCCCCTAAAACCCTTCTCTCTTTACTCGTTCGCGATCCGTCTTCGTTGCTGTTGTATCTTTACTAGGAATTGGGCGGGGAGATTGCGTGGCCCTTTTGAGTGCCCTCCCTAAGAATTGAATCGGCAGAATCCGGGGTTCGGTTGGGGATCACGTTGGTGTTTTAGGGTTTCTGGATGTTGTTGTGACTCTTTTGGAGAGAGGAGCTTGAGGGGTTGAGTTAGTTATGTTGTTCGCTCGGTTGCTGAGGTTTTGATTAGGTTCAATTGCGTCGCCGGTCGCGCCAAGGTTACTAGTTAAACTGGGTTGGTACCTGGTTTGAAATGCCGTGGAAACATGTCTCTGTCCCAGGGAGTACATTTGATTGGTTGGGGATCTGGTCTGGGATCTATGTAGACAGGGGAAATACCCGATTTCTGGAACAAAGTTTTGATGTCATTGGTACAGTTTTGGTTAATGTAGTCTCTGTTAGCACCAAGTTGTTTCTCTGAGGTTTTTTCGTTTCAGAACCATGGCTTCTTTGCTTTCTTTGTTTGAATCTCCAAACATGGAGCTCACATTTAACTGTTGTACTTTTACGTTTTGCTGTCTCCTGGTACAGATTCCGTGGATTCTTCTGGAAAGCAGCAAGAATAGGTAATTTTGTGGACTAATCTGTACTCTTGCTTGTGTGAATTTAGCACTTGGTTGCCGATGTTTCCCTATAGTTCTTCTGTGCTATGTTCTTCCATTTGATGTAAACATATTTATGCATACATGTTCTGCATATCAGTACTTTGTTGTCCGTATCCTTTCAAACACAAATTAAACCTGGTAATACACGCTGATTGTCCGCTCTCACAAATTTCTATGTCTTCAACTCAATAGGCACCGGCATACAATTGATAGTTTTCAATTGCATTATTCTTCCGCAAAGCATGTCAAGCCATGCAAACTCGTTGTTCCACAGCTTGTTATCATTTCCTGTACCCAAGTATGATTGACTGCTGTTTCTTAAACAGGCGAACGTCTGAGTCCTTGGGTGGCTGCAGGATGCTTAACGATGGGTGTTTCAATCATATTCTTCTGATGCTGCACACACGCTTGAAGATGCTGCTCAGGTTTCGGGTAGGAGAACACGGCGTTGATAATCTGTATCATAAAGGAACACTTGAATTACGAAGAATGCCAGAAAATAGTTGCTGATATATATAACCTGTTCTATGTTCTAATGATCGAGTGATATGCGCTACTCGAACTTGTTATAGGACAGTCATTGAGATTTAGTTGTTTGAAAAGTCTGCATATTGGGTAGACAAGACATCTTTATCGTTCTCTTTCTCCTCTGCAGAATCTTCAGACCTAGATTTTCGACATGGTCAATGTTCTTTTTCTACTTCCCCGGTCATTAATGGTTCCTTTTCTTTTGCCATGGCTTGCTAATAGTAATAGGGGTGTGTTCAATCGGTTCTTTCTGGAACTTTTTTGTTTCTTTGCAAATAGAAATATAGAACCATGAACTGTTTTTGTGCACGCAAAATCGAACCAAATAATTTAACGCTCTTGTTTTGAACCTAAATTTTGGTTCGGAATCGACAGTTTCCACGTTTCTTAATTTAAAAGAAAGACAACAAATTTAATGATGATTTGGAACTATATTCAATAAGTTTCAATTTTCTGAGCCTCCAAAGTGAGATGACGAAACTTCCTCAAAAAAAAAATTTCCTCAAAAAAAAAAAGTGAGATGACGACCTGAAATAATTTTGCATCTATTATTCATGTAGAATCGAAACAAATTTATTGGTGGACTATGAAAAGAGCCGGGTTAAATGTGAAATTCTTCAAATTCCCCATGGACAAAGTTTGGAGACACGTGAACGGGTTGAACTTTGACTTTCTATGATCAAAATGGTGCAATTTGAAAATTAAATAATTCTATTTACTCATCGTTTTAAGGTGTAAAACATGCACCCCGTTATTGTGCATGTGATTTATTAGAATGAACTGTAAACATAGTCACCAACGTATTCTTGGCCGATAATAACGCTAACATATCTCACCCATGGTTGAGGTGATCTTAACTAGCATTCCATCGGCGGAAAACAATTATTACTCGTTACATTTGTTGCCGGGAAAACACGATCCAAGACTTGAAATTATCGCAACTTTGACAACAATAAGATCCCGTTGTTCATGTATTGGCCTCCGCATTGGGGGATGCCTGAGGCCCAGTTCTGTTCTTGTTCATGCCGCCATTTACTGTTATTTCTGTGAGGCCCACGTCTTGTTTGGCTGCAATCTGTCTTTTGGTGGAGTTGTAGTAGACAGCATAAAGGATAAGTTGGGCTAGTGATAATAAAGTGCCCACCCCATTAGGACCCTGTCGATTTGGCACACAATTAGGCTGATTAAAATGGTGAGCCTTTAGTCGAATCAGAGATTTTATATATATATATATATATATATATATATATATATATTTTAATATTAAAATTTCAAATAATTATAATTATCCTCTAACTTATTATAAAGTTTATTATTTACAAGTATCAAAATCATAATTTAACCCCTTTCAATCCAACAAAATTCCAAAAAAATATTTTTTTTCGGACAGTTGTGGTCTTAGCACAGTCTAACTGGATGAACTGGCCAGTCTGACTAGTTAAATCGATATAATATTTGTTTTAATGTAAAATATGATCTACTATCATTGTGAGATCACTATCCAAGTAATCTGACTGGTGCATGAAGCAAATAGGATGAAACTATAAGAATTACAAAGTTTTTTTTTTTCAAATATCATATTTTAGATTCGAAGCATGTCATGTCAGGAATTGAATTTTGGCAAGTGTAAGATTTTGAGACACTTACGAGTATATAAGCATCGAGTTTGATAGAAGCATAAGAAGACCAGGCCACACCATTGGCAAAGGAGGCAAGGGAGATGGGCAGTGGCATATACTCCACACTTTTTGTGGTTATCACTAGTTTCTGCCAAAAAAAATAATTAAACAGTACTAAAAAAAACTTTAAGCGTAAACATTAATCAATTAGCGGCCTTGTAAATTAACTACTTTTAGTTTTTTACATGTATATTTCATGGGTTCAGAATCTTGATCCTAAATGGCTAAATATATTTCTCATTTGGCAAGATTTTCTGTAATTAAACTTCCAGAATATTAATAATTTATCTATCACGAAAAAAATTTACATTACCACTCTTTATTTTGATAATTTTAGTCCTAAAGTAAAAAAAGGGATAATTTTATGATTTAAATAAGTAACGTTGAAAACTCGGTCAACCTATAATAAGATTCAAAACACATGATTATGAGCATGAACAAAATTAATTACGTAATGAATGTTGGAATCTAAGTCAAATCTCATTAATGAGATCTAGTCACCTGCATCAGTTCAGCTACCATTAATATCATCAGATGTGCCTCACGCATTGTATCAACCTACTGAGTTTTGGAACATGATATTTGACCAAAGTTGGCTATTTTATCAATAACAACAATTTTACTCATAAAACAATTCAAATTGTTTATTTTATTTACAACATGAACAGATACGAACGAGAGTTAGTCTAAGTGCTTTCAATCTGAGAGTTTTCGAGTACTAACCATGACGGATAACGGGGCGGCGTACATCATGACGTTAAAGCAAATAGCGACGATTCCGACAACAAGCGACCGCTTCGTGGTGCCGTGTACTAGGGTTAGGACCAGAGCGGCGAGGATGCCTATAAATACGAACTCGGCAAGTACTACGGCTAGCACTCTTAACCTCTTCTTCTTGTCGGAATAAATAAGGAAAAGGGTAATATAGACAAGCTCAATGGCCGTTCCTGTTCCGTTAATGGTCACAACCAGAGTGCTGTTTGGGTGAACCATCGGTATCCCATATAAAACCCATACCATGCAGTTGACTAGGGTTGCTAGGTAGGGCACCGGTGAGTAATTCTCCACCGACCCCTTTTTCCATATCTGGATAAATGTTGGCCTGAAAAAAAAAAAAACAAGTTAACTAATAATTTTATTGTGGTCATATCATAAATAATATTTGGGCGATCAATTTCTAAATGAATTATATACGATATACAATAAATCTTAGAAATGACGAAATGGTAAAAAATAATCGTGACGTATTGTGTGCCAATAAAATTATGCGTTACACTTTTTTCTCAAACACAAATTTGGTTCAGTGTACGAATGGTATATATTCGTGTGGCTGGTTGAAATTGAATAGTGCTTGTCTCTCCTAATTAAATTAAGTCTCCACCTGTAATATATATAATTTATATAGTATACCAACAAGTTTTATTTAATGTTGATTTGGATAGTATAACAACAACCTACAGAGCATTAACCTTAAAGAAACATGCCTCTCTCACGTTACAATAGTTACATCACACGAAAATATAGTTGCTGGCACAAAAATTAAAGAGAGCACGAGAACAAATTGGAGAGAAAAAGCTTACACTGGTGAGATGAATAAGAAGAGAGAAATTATGTTTCCTGCACAGAAGCACCACACAAAAGAATAAATAAAAAACTGATCATCAAATATATAAATATGATATTTATAATAATCACTTACAATTAGGTTAGAAAATCCGAGTTCAAGAGAGCAACAAGCTCTAAAGAGGATCCTTTCAAAGAGATCCCATCGAGTTTGCTTATAAAGCCAATCCACAATGCATGAAAGAAGGGTAATATAATGAACAAGACCACCTTGAGCAAAGAGTGCTATAAGATTGGAGATTTTACCTATGATTCCAACCACAGTCCTGGCAAGATTAGGAGAAACCATGACTAATTGGTAGAGAAAAATGTGAAGAAGATGAGGAGGGGCTGGTTAAACTAAAGGAAGGCTACCCTTCTTGTTCTAGTGTTCTACAAGTGTTATCTTAAGATGAAGAATGGAAGAGGGACGATGCCCTTATATATAAGAAGAAAGAGAGGAGGAATTAGGGAACCAAAGTTTGGTAATATTTTATATTCAGAATCAAGTAATTTTGAATCATATTTTATAGATAGTCCACTCAATAGTATTTTTCATTATTATGAAACTTAATCTAAATATCTTTTTAAATAAAATTAAATCTGTTATCACTTGTAAATTTTTCGAAATATCTATTCTTTATATTGTAATATTGTAGATAAGCACCGCAACCTTTTTGAAAGAAAAATACAAATTTGGGTTGGTCACTGAGGATGGCATGCAAAGGCACATAAAGGCGTGAAACATAACACAGCACCACTGATAACTGATTTGAATGAAGAAAGAGAATGGGGAAAAAAATAATAATCCACCAAAAGACACAACATTTGTCAAGTTATGGCTCAGTGTTCTCTAGCCTTGTTCTTAATTTTGGACGACCTGAATTTAAATTAATTCATCCAATAAATATTCTAACATCAACTCTCCCTCCGTATATGGCTCTCATTCTTATGAGATAAACAGATAACGTTAGTATCATCTGATCAATGGCTGGTCTGACGGATCCACGTATATTCAACGCAGGGACTGGATAACAAGTTTGTTATGGCAAGTGTTTAAATTCTCTCATTGGCTTTATTTTATTTGACTTGAGAATTCTCTGATTGACTTTGAAGTCACTTGCGTGCATGTAATTTGATGATTCATTTATTGCTTCATAGATTTGCCTTTCTCTTTGTGGGGTAGTAAACAAGTGGCGATATTGGCTGATTTTTATTTATGAAACTTATAAACTTTAGAAAAGAACCATCGTTATTTTCTAAATTAAAAATTATCTTTAGAGTATGAATTGATCAGTTCTTTTGCATTAGTGATCAATACTACCCAGGTGTATAGAATGGCAAGCTTGTTTATAAATTACATATAATTGTTTTTCCTTGACAACCATTTGCATTGTGTTCCAGATTATTTGATCATTGTCAATAAATACATAGATTAAATGATAATGTATGTATTATGAGAGTCAATTAGCTTAATGACACAAGACTCGTATAAATTTATACAAGTCTATAGTTTATTGTATGTATATAAATTTATTTATACAAAAGAAAATAATGATAATGCACCTATTATAACTTATATAACCTAACAAAGAGGTATATATTTAAGAAAAATAGTGTCAGTAGCCAATTGCACCATAACACCATTTGATTATTACAGAGTATAGTAACAAAAAATTCACTTATTATAAGAATGCTTTGCACTATATAAAAGGTCTTAACGTGGGACCCTCAACTTTCCTACGAACTTGCAATATTGGATTCCATGTTTCTTGTACGACGTTTATTTAGATGGAATTTTTTTTAAATGGTGTTACTATTCATGCAAAATTATCAATTTGGTACATCATTACCAAAATTGTAAAATTGGTGTCCACGTTGGACTGTTTTGATAAAATCTCGTTTACTGAACCAGTACATGAGATTTTACCCCGTGTATACCAATACACGAGATTTTATACTGTTTGCAGTACACGAGCTAAAATCCCATGTACTGAACCAATACACGGGATTTTATCCCGTGTACCAGTTATCTAGGTCTGCGACAGAAAATCTGAAATTCACGGATGAGTTCGACTCCGATATTTTCTATCTACCAATACACAGGAAAAAATTTCGTGTATTGGTCAAAACTTCACTATAAGAATATTGCCTCGACAGAACGAGACATTTACCAAAACATCCGAATAATCCATCCAAAAATCCAAAATTTCCGAGGTTTGAAGAGCATTTTGTGCACGTATTCAAGCTTCAAGGAGGTAATTAATTATATTTAGCTTATGTTGATATAGTCTGTTTATGAATTTTTGAACCGTGGTTATTAATTTTCTATTAGTGTAGTTAATTATTAATAGTAATTGTTGAAACTTGATAATTGATTAAGAATGATTGTTGTTAGTTGTGATTTGTTAAACTGTTGTTATTAATTTTATGAATTAGGAAAGATTAGTATAATTAATTATCATTGATGGTGATTGTTGAAACTTGATATTAGATTAATAACAGTTGTTGTTAGTTTTAAATTGCTGAACCGTCGTTATTAATTATTGATCATGTTGAATTTTGAAACTCAAAAATTGATTAAGAATGGTGGTTGTTTTTTTTAAGTTAATTTGCACTTTAGACTTGTTGAACTTTTGGTATAACTATTTATAGTTGTTTGATCATTGGTCGAAATAATGCGGTTGAATTAATTAGGGGTAGATTTTCAATTCGATTTATTTAAATATATTTATAAATTTTTGTATGTAGATCTATCTAAAATATCTCGTCAAATTGTTTGAATTAGAGTGTTGTACAATGGAGAAATTAAGGAAAATATGCTTACTAGTTTTGAGTACGAAGGAGGATGTGAAGCAAGGTTGAAGTTTCACGAAAACATGTTAACGTAGGAGCGGTTACGATGAAAAGTGGTTGAAAATATTTCTTTTGATGATAATGAAGAACTAGATGAATTGCTATTTAGATGTCCAGTAGCTTCAAAATGTTCCAACCAATGATTATTGAGCATGACAGAGATGTTGTCAAAATGGTTCAGACCATGGTCAATTTATATGAGGTAGACATGAGTGAAATAGCAATGGACATATTTGTGGAGAAGAGAACACGTGAGGAATATGACCCAATTCCCGTCCAAGAAAGCCAATGGGACGAAGAAGCTAACTTGGGCTTTGACCCAAGTACTCCATATGCAACTAATAATTTGGATTCAAAATATGAAGAAGAAGAAGAGGAGATGGAAGAATCAGACGAGGAAGAAGAAGAGAACAATGAGAAAAATGAAGAAGAGGGAGGAGAATTTCAGCTGGACCAGATAGAAGAATCACATTGGTATGCACAGCTTTCCGTTACCGTGCGTGATGAAAAGGCAGACATGACAATATATGCTAATCAATAGGACTATGAAGATTATTCTAGCAGTTGTTGTGGGCTTTTGAAGGAAGATACCATGTGGAAAACCAAAAAGGAAGCTATACGAGATATAAAGGCTTACGCTACAGCAGAGGGCTAAGAGTACGTCGTTAAGGAATCTAGGTCGAGTACTTATTGCTTAGAATGCAAGAAAAAAAGCCAAGGATCAGTGCCAGTAGAAGATACGTGTATCTCAGAATGGAAGAGATGAACTGTTCAATCATTGAAAAATTATGAAACACAACTACCCCCATACATGTGGTCGCATTCGGGATAACCCAGATCATCGATAACTATCAGTAGAGTATATAGCATGGATGCTTACAACGAGAGTAATAGACGAACCAAATATTTCTATCAAGTCCTTGCGGCATGAGCTACATGGTCGCTTGAATTATATGCCTACGTATGCAAAGATTTGGTGGGCAAGAGACAAGGCGTTCAAACTATTATGGGAAAGATGGGAAGAATCTTACACTATGCTACTGCAATGGTTTGCAACATATCAAGCAAGTAACTCTAGAACTATGGTTCAATATAAATTTTACCATGGACAACCCGACGTAGACATTACACTGAACCATTTCCACCCGGAGTAAAGATGTTCTGTCAAGTTTTCTGGGCTTTCAAGCCTTGCATCGAGCTTTAGATACATCATTGCATTCATGGTAGATTAACTATTGAATTTTTTTTAATTGTGCAGAAGAGTTTTTTTAAAAAAAATTCAAAAAATACAGGATCAAAGTAAAAAAATTCACACATGTCGTTATCATATTAAAAAAATACCATTCTAAAAAAATAAAAAATATGAAAATATATATGTCAAATTTTTTTTGCAAGAATTCAAAAATCATAGAAAAAAAGTAAAACAAATTTCGCACGGACCTGTATCACATAAAAAATACTATTATCCTAAAACTAAAAAAATATGAAAATATACATATTAGAAATTTTTTTAAAAAATTCAAAAATTAAGAAACCAAATTAAAAAAATTGACATGATTCATTATCACATGAAAAAAATGTCATTCTCAAAAAAATAAAAAATATAAAAAATACACATGAAAAAAATGTTAGTATAAAATTTTATGAAAAAAATATCAGCTCAATTTAGTTATAATTTCAAATTGTATGAACTAATTTGTATAGTCAGTACTCAATCCGTCACCCGTTGCATTATGTTGTGCATAAACATAATATCTTATAATGAACCGATTTAAAAAAATTTACTTGTATTTTTCCATCGTTGAGTATTTTGATTGTGCGATAATAAATGCATCCAATTGTGTACAATAAATATATAATATTTAAAAAATATATATCTATTTAAAAATATGTGCAATAATCGTCCATGAAACTTGATATCTTTTCTTTAAAATGGTTTTCCACCTTAAACTAATATGTAATTACGAGTAATGTTTCTAAAAAAAACTGTTTGGTTGTGTAGTAAGCATAATCTTCATACCAAGTAGAATATTGCGGTTAGATCACTAGGCTCGAAAGATATAATTTCTTTATGCTAAAAAGATACGACAAATGCAAAATGTCGTGCGAAGATTGCAAAATTCATGTCATTTCACGAAATGATCACTACTTGAAATGTTCGACATGAATGTTATGCCATTATATACAAGACTTGAAATGTTTTATAACTTAAATTTTGACTCAATTGTACAAATTTTTTGGTAAGTAAATGATGATATTAGCAACCAAGTATTTACAAAAGTAATTACGTCAGTTCAAATGAGAAGAAAAATACACCCGGTGGTCGCCTTAGTCGCTCAAATTTGAACCATGACACTAATAATAGTAAATATTTTTCTTAGGTAGTTGGAACAATTTAAGAATTAAAATAGTAGTAGTTTATTATTTATAAAATTATTAATTTTATTGACAAATTAATATATATCCCCTAGTGTTCTCCTCGACCGGAGCAAAAAGGTGAGGTCCAACACCGTAAAGAATCAAATAGAGTCCCAAGCAAATTGGATTCCCTTTTATTCTATTTGGGAAGTTCTTAGCGTATGGTATTTGATGAACCTGAATGGTCTCGGCCACTTTTTCAACCAGAAATTGAAAGTTTTCCCGACAATTTAAAATAAAACTACGTTATACTTATGCCACTGTTATAATTATCGAAGTTCTATTTAAGATATAACGTTAATACTAATATCTTTATATTAATAAGCGTTGAAATTATTTTTTTTAATAAATTTAATTCGTGTACCTAACTTTCATTAATCAGCAGTAACATAAAAATAATTAGTGTCTGGTACTAAAAAAAATCAAAATATTCCAATTGCTTGCCAGTTATCAAACTATTTGATCAGACATGTCCTGTCCTCTCCAAGAGAAAGAATGTTTTGATATTTCATGGATCAGGAAGCTGGCAAAACGTTCACTTATATGGGATGATTCTTCCATGTCCTCAATAATTCGTCAATGGGCCATTTTGGGGCAATCATAGGGTCCGCTAATCGTTCAATTTACTTTGAAAAATTAAATTTAATAAATACTTGAGGTAACGGTGTTAGTCTCGTTATAAATATAAAAATAAATTCAAATCGTGGCTATATCAAAATTTATTTTTGAAAGAGTCGCTCTTTTATAAATTTAGACTTTTTACTCGAAAAAAAATTGCTATCGCATAGGATAAAAAATATTAAATATGAAAAAAATCAGATGAATAAATATACGAAGACCAGTAAAGAGGACATTATGCAGGGATCAGAAGCTTGTAGAATCAGATTGTCGTAAATCATGGCAGGAGAAATAGTATTTTCATGATGATATGGTTAATTTTTTTACGGTCTTAACATGCTGTTAATATTGCACAAAAAAATATATTATTCTTTTAAAATATCATTTACAACAGTGATTATAATTTACACCTACTAGGTTTTCGACCATAAACATCCCTCCAACCGAAAAATAAAACAATTCTTTTGTTTTAGGATAAATTACCCAGCGGGAAGTACATCTAGTTTTTCATCTTTTGTGATATGTCGATAATATGACAAAATAAACAGAAATTTACATTTTAATATAGTTTTGAAAAATATTTTGATTCCTCTAATATTTTTATACTGGTATAGGATTTTTAATTTAAATTTTATATCATGCTAGGATTTGAACATTAATTTTTTTAAAAGTTTATAATATTAAATATCCTTAGACTACAAAGGAATCGGAAATATACTGATCTGTCACACTGGTTTTGCCGTTAACTCCTCCTAGTTATCAAGCTTCGGAGGAATTAACTCACTTTGGACTTAATAAAACAACAGTTACACAACGAAAGCAAATGCACAAAACTTGCATGAACATACTTCGACAAAAAGAGCTTGCTAGATTCTTCTCATCACGCAATCCAGTTCATAAAAGTGTAAAGTTGATAGCCGAAATTTTTCGGTCCGTTACATCTCGATCACATGAATTGGTAGTCCAACTAGTCTTAAGGTAGAAGAATTGACACAAAAATGAGATTCCATAAAATATTTCGATTTGAGCCGAGTTGGACCATTAAAATAATATCTAAATAGATTAATTCATGAAGCGGCCGAGTTGAAACGAGGATAGTGACGCCCTCGTAATTGTTAGGACTCGTGTTGGTATGCATGAATTTGCTGGTCCCCTTTCGGTTGCCAGCTCCAGACGTGGCATTAGATACTTGTTATAATCAAAACCTCATAAATGTACTACTGGTTTCCTGCAATCCGAGACCATCACCTTGTTTTACTATTTTGCATGTTTAAATTCCCCGTCAGAATGATTCTGTCCATTTTTTACGAGGTTGGATTAAATTCACGATGATCCCTAATTTTAAAGCTATTATTTGTAATAGTGGTGTTTGAGTATGTTTTAGTGGTTCTGTAATAGATAATTTTTCACTGTCACGAATTTTTTTTAATAGAATTTTGATGAGACTTGCGAATAATTTGTATGCAGGACATCAACCTCTATTGACTAGGCCTCTAAATGGATAATGCATCTGGACATGTAAATTAATAATAGACGAGCAGTTTTCTTCCACGTCTGTCAAACGACAAGAGACAACGTATACGATGCACATCACCATATCCGTTAGCCAGACGTTTGAGCACCAAAGCAGATGATAAGTTGTTCGCCAGATGTCAACCATTTTAGATGTGTCAACGCCGATGTGACTTTTTAGATGTAACGACAGTTTGAGGGAGAGACGATGGAAGGAGCATCCAGCACCCTCAGGAGATCTCCTATGGAAGACCCGACGATGGTGGCCGGTTTCGTGATCGGTGGATGACCGGAATGGAAGTCCTGGCCGGATAAGGAGGCTGAGCCATTGCTCAAGAACGGTCTGTGTGGAGAGGAAAAAGGGAGAGAGAGAGAGAGAGA
>SOPF01027153.1:109306-177264 GCA_012979155.1 Hypericum perforatum | reverse complement strand
ATGAATTGCGTGGAAAAAATTGATATCGCGGCTAAAGATTTCTAGAGATGATGACATCGTTGCTAGAACGCTGTAGTTGGACTCGCGCTCTTTTCGCCACTATAGATATTTAGTGGAGATCAAATCGTCACAAGGATGAACTTCTCTTTAATTTTTATGTAGTAGTTTCAATTAAATCAACATGCTATACTTTTTTTTTTTTTTGAGATCCTATTCTAAATACTATTCTATTAGATCAGAAATATTCATGCCAGGAATCGAACCCTGGACTTCACCCCACATGAGTGGGAACAATGCCACTGGACCAAATGGTCACTCGGCATCAACATGCTATACTTATATATATACAATTTAACAATATTGTAGATTATATATATATGTGTGTGTATATGTGTATAATAGCAAAAAATATAATGAGAGTCATACATATATAGGTTCCATTTCAAATATATACTAATGTTTCCATGCTCATGTTTTGAACCATACATAATACTAGATTAATATATGTTATTTATTTTTGAATAATAATTAATATTTTAAATTAATATTCATAATGAATTTTTGTCATCGTACGTAACTTTTTTTTTATCGAAATCACCTAATATGCAGAAATTCACTTGACCGATTACATATTAAATAATAGACATTACTGAGCATAATATATATATATATACATATATATATATATGTGTTATTAAACTTCAAACAATATTTAACAAATGAGGAACATCTTCAAATAATTTAATATGTGTATTATGAACTCTTTTTGATGATTAATTCTCCAAAAACTATACATGAACATTTGACGTTTGCTATATTGGCAAAAACAAAATAGATGTCCCAGGGCGATAAATTAATCAAGGCTGATACGAAAGTCAATTATGATGAAAAACAAGTACACATTTTTAATACTACATATGTTTCTTAGTTATAAAAAATTGTTTTTACTCCTTTACATTTAATGAGCAGATTACATGATGCCCATTCTCTATATAATTGTTTTTCTATCATTATCAAATATCAAATTGAACAACCAAGCAATCGAGTCAGGAAAACTAATGATATATATATGTACTAAGTTAAATGCTGAAAATAAATAAATAAAAGAAAAGTTACATCAAAGCCCAACCCATATAAAAACCCTTCATTTTTTTAGCCGCTTGCATATTAAAAAGAAAGGGTGTGACTACTAGGAGTTGGAATCGGAAAACCCTTGCTGATGAAATTGCTAACTCCATTGTGTACTATATCTTCTGGCATCTCAAGAAATAGCTGATTTGCGCGGATTAAACTCGGATTAAACTCGTTTCCTCCGGCGTAATATCGTCTCGCCCAAGGTAATTCCAATGCAACCTGGCCTCTATTGGATTAAACTCGAATTCACAGTCTAATTTCAAAACCCCCAAATTTAAAACCCTAATTTCAAAAAAGAAATCATAAATTAGATGGAGATGAGAGAAAATAATGAGGACGGTCGTTGCATTAGGAGATAATGGTGATCGCCTTGTCGGATTTGATTGGGTGTTTCAATTTGAATGTGTGAATTAGAGAAGAAAAAATTCCAGCAGAGAAGAGGAGGGATATGTCGATCTAGTAGATTTTGTGTAGAGAAAAGGAGGGATGTGTCGCCTTGTTAAAATAACTGATGTTCGAGTGTCAAAGTTACGATCTTTGTCTATACATAAAAGGAAGTTATTGTCTTTATCGGCCTAGGAGATGATTGGTTTGTGTTTTACACTGAGTGCTTCTGTTTACTGGATAGATTATTGTGGCAGCAAGAGATGTTCAAGAGAAGAAGGAAATTTATGCTCCATTTAATATTCTTCCCTTGGATTCTGCTGGGTCCTCTCAATCCATTATGCAGTTTGAAGAGGTAAGGAATGAGAGTTTCTTGTGATTGTTAGTTACTCCTGCTGCATTAGATGTTTGGTGGTCAGTTGCGTACTATTTCTTTCCTGTGGTGCTAGGTCAAGGCTTCGGTTGCTGCATTGCGGAATACCCACGGCTTGAGCTGGCCTCCATCATTTGAGCAGCAGAGGCAGAAAATGGGGGATTTAGACCTTCTAGACTGGCTAAGAGCGTTGTTTGGTTTTCAGGCATGCATTTTACATTTATCAGAAACTAAAGCATCTATCAATAACTTAATTTTACTTGTTATGGTCATGAGAAAGTAATTTCATTCTTATATTTGACCAAGGCATGTAACAGTATTTAGGACGAGTCATCTTCACTTTTAAAGTAGTTTCAGTTGAATATGATATTATGTATTTGGTACACTACGCCTATGTAGTTACTATCATGTTTTCAGTCGCTTGTATGCTCTTTAAACTTCATCTTAACTACCAGTTGTCCGGTTTTCAGCTTGACGAGCGAGCTGTTGATGCACTAATGACCAAGCACTTTAAGGAATATAATACTTGGTGTTGGAAGAAACCACAGTTTACGGTGAGAAATGATTGCTCTATTTGATTGGTAGACCTTATGCAAATGTCCATCCATTACCATATCCTGGATAACTTTTTTCAGGCTGAACCTAGAACTTTTGAAAATGAAAATCACAATTAAGATCTATGCAGGCTTCCTCAAGCACAGCATGAGATACAGCAACGAAAGATACTTTACATGGGTCTGTATCTTCTCATATGGGGAGAGGCAGCCAATGTTCGGTTCATGCCTTAATGCCTATGCTACATTTTCCACAATGTAAGTTGAGGTAAATACATAGTGTTCTTTTGCTTCTATGTTGATCTCTTTTCTTCTTAGGGGATGACCATGCAAGTTTCACAGCTGAAATGGAGAAAAACTATTTGCTGACGTGTTCTCACATGGCATATGAACTCCATGGCTTGTTGGCTGGGAATGTCAGTATTGTTACTGGAGAGAATATCAAACCTTCCTACGGTGGAGACGATGAGGCATTTCTTAGAAAAGTTATATACCTTCTCAATTTACCGCTTAATTGAGAAGGTATATAATTAAACCACATCTGGATATCCTTGTTACTCTATTCTACAGATTTCATATTGTACTGTAATGTTTCCAGGAAGCCAGCAAGAATAAGAATGGAAAGGCTTCACATTCCGAATGGTGCAATATGATGATCTGAATGAATATTTCTGGTTCGTGCAAGTTGAATTTTGTATTGTGAGCTTTTGTCAAAGCTGTCAGGAACCTCACATTATGGTCAATGCTTGTTATTCTAATATTCAGAACAGCTGATTGCTTCTCACTTGGGTGGCCTATGCATTTTGTATTTTTTGTATTAGCAGGATATTAATATATATATTAAGCATGATGATTTTCTCTTAATGTGTTTTATAATATTTGGAATATTATATATGAATAGTTGGTATTTAATGTTTTAAATAAATAAATGATTCAGAAGATAAATAAATAGAGCGGGAAATAATTTAAATTAAATCAAATTAAATATTTAATTTAAAAAATGATTAAAATGGTCCCGTAAATTGAGAATTAGCGGCCATTATATATAACCTCAAAAATGATTTTGCGGGGATTAATTAGTTATCGCAAAAATGTTTTAGCGGCGCTATTAATTTTGCCTCAATTGGTTTTAGCGGGAGAGTAATGAAAGCCTCTATAACTTTTTTGCGGCGCTATTCTCGCCACTAATATGCTACCCTATTGCGGTGACTTTTATCACCGCAAATACTTATAGCGGCAACTCCTGCGCTGCAACAGGGTTTGGACGGCGGAGATATAGCGGCAAATTCCTGCGGCGAACTTTTTCCCCGCAAAAACACATTTGAGGGGATTTTAAGCTTTTAGCGGCAATTTTTTCCCCCCGCTATATTCCATTATTCTTGTAGTGATTATATCACATTAGGCTGCTCTCATTTTTATAGCGGAGTAAGAAGTAGATAGTTGTAGCTTGTTGGTTAGCAAAAATAGAATATTGTGCAATGGATGCTATAATACGATGTTGAGAATGCCGCAATGTAGTGGGATAAAGCTTTATTGCAACAATGAAGCACCTTTACACAATGTAGTAAACTCGGTGTTTTATGAACGATCAAAGCATGTCAAGATTGACTGTCATTTTATTTGTGAATGTGTTCAAATTGACAAAATTGTGACTCGATAAATTTTCACGGCTAATCAACTAGTCAATATTTTGACAAAGGCACTTGGTCGGAAGCGCTTCCGTGAATTGTTGGTCAAGTTGAGTGTTGTTAATTTTTACACGCCAATTTGAGAGGAAGTGTAGAGAATTATCTTGATAAGGAAATAGAAAATGTTCAGTTGTAGAGTCCTAATGTGATGTAATATGTTAGGACAATTTATCTAGATTTTTTGTCTACGGTTAAGACCATGCAAGTTGTATATATACTTTGCGACATACAATACAATCTGTAAGCAGCACACTTATTTTCACAACCTTTCAAAAATCATAAGCAGTAGAGTTGGAGCATGGCTCCATTGAAGTTTTTTTTTTGTGAAGTCACAATGGAAGGTCATTGTAACATAGCAAGCTAACCTCAATAGCAAGAAGATGGTGGACGGTGAACAAAATATGCAAGTATTAGAGAAATATGGATTTTATCCCGATAGAGTTTTACTAGCCCACGATTACGAGGTATTCAATACTCCCGAATTGTAAATATTTACTTACCGTTATATCAGAATAAAATTTACTTACCAGAAAAAGTAAAATAAATTATTATATTATCACTTACAACAGAATCTTATAAATCTTTAACAGGTACCTAAAAGTCGTATAAGAATCAAATATCAACCAACAAAACACAAAGCACCAACATGAATCACAACAAAAGCCAGACATAAACAATAAATTAAAGAAAACCTTAATCTTCACCAACATTTGTTCCCCAATTAATTAGAATGTAGCCTGGAGCCTCTCAACTAAACTCTTATCCAACTGGAATGCCTTGGCAAGAATATCACTTGGGATGGTGGGCGTGGAACCGAAAACCGCATTAGCAATGGTAACAACACCCGGGTTCTGGCTGCTAAGAGCCGCTAGAGCAACCGCATTGCCAGTTCCGACGTTCCTCTGGTAGTGAACAAGGTTGATCGGGAAAACGAACACGTCACCCTTCTGGAGGATCTTGGAGATGAGCCTGTTGTCAGGGTTCGAGGTGACGAACCCGACCTCCAGGCTCCCCTCGAGGACGGTCAGGATTTCGGTGGCACGGGGGTGGGTGTGAGGTGGGTTGATCCCGTAGGCCGCGAAGTCGAGCCTGGCAAGAGAGATGCCGAGGGTGTTTAGGCCGGGGATTTGGGCAACGTTGACGGGTGTAACCTTGGATCCCAATGGGTTTGAGATGTTTCCAGACCAGTGTAGGCCGCTGAAGGAGAAATCTGTGGCTTGAACCATCGTTGGGTTCTTGCAAGCAGCTCCATTCACTTTCACTACCAATTGATCAATAACAAATTTTAATTTTGAATTAATGAAAAAAAATGATGTTAAACACCGGTAGAAAATTTAACCTTTATTATTTTGTAGAATAATATTCGAAAATATGTTACTTTAAAATTCTGAGAAGTGAAGTATAAGTTGGGTTTTAGAAGACACCTGCATTGGCAGAATCTGCAACGCAGAAATCTTGGAGGGAGCTGGGATCCGACGCAACGACGAAGGACACGGACAGAGCTAGAATTGTCAAGAAAAGGAAGCTGGAAGCCATTTTTTGTGGATCTTTTTTAATTAATAAATTGAACAGATTAAAGACTCGAGAGGAAGTGTGGTTATCTAACTTTGTAGTAATTAGTGATGTGTTTAATTGAAACTGGATGTGGATTTGTATAGTTTTCTCGCTATTTATAGATTAGTTGTAATTAAAAGAGAGCCTTCTTGAAGAGTAACAATTTGGATGCCGTCCTATTGAAAGAGTCTTGCTCTTGTGCCTGTTCAAATACGCGGTTATCATAATCAACCAAAACTTTTTTTTTCATTGATTTTACATGCTATTAAAATACATTTAGACTGACAAATATATATTTGAGTTTTCTGACAACTGTTTAGCTCATTTTTCAACAACACAGAGTCAAAACCCTAGGATCTTCCCACGGGCTTGGAGGCTTAACGCTGTATCTTCTATTTCACTCCTCTCCATAGACTCTTTTCACCTTTTTCTGTAACATTATTGTGCCCAGGATCACTCAAATAAGAAAGATTTTATTAAGCTATAAATGGAGCCATAATAAAAATAATACTCTTATCCACAATGGACTAATCAAGTCAATATAATGAAACGCCGTGTCGTGTGCCGCCGGCTAATAACATTTTTCAGTGAATTACATAGTAATAAGTCCATCGTATCTTTTGGTAAATTTTAAAATACCAATAGTTTTTTGGGATTGAATTCTTGACTACTGTTTAAAAAAAATATATTTATTATATACATAAACCAAATAACCGACCAAATGCCATTTGGTTGTCCCACCATTATGTATAGCCAGACTCAGTCAAGGGCGAATTAAATATTGATGGAAGGACGGAATTGTTGTATTGTTGTTGTAATCTTGTCAAGTGTGAGTCTGTCGATTATATTTGTCGTTTTATTTGATCAATCGTCCATTATATTTGTCTGTGTATTTGATCTATTATTTTATTTGTCATAGTAGCAACACGAGAAATGTTCTTTCCGACCGTAGGACATCCGAGATCCGGAAATTCGAATGTTGTTGCTTATTCAAAACAACAGCATGGATACATAATATTATTTGCATGCGCTATTCATGACGTAGGCGCTGCGGAAGCGAATTAGAAATAGGTCAAGTGAACGGGCACGAACGGGGTAATTCAACGACTCTCTCAACTTCCGTTGGTTAAGCCGAGGTTTGCTTGCGAACAAGCGGCCAACGAGGGCTGGTAAAATTACACGGGAATCCACCCAAATATCCATGGGAATCCACCCGAAGGAACTAATGCAAATCCATGCATATAAATCATGCAAATCCATGCATTTTCAAGGCAAGAGCTTGAACTCTCTTTCTGGAAATTCAGAATGTTTTAATCTCAATTAATTATTTTCCTTCATTCATTTGGTTCCTTTTTATAGGGTCGTAGTACAAGGTGGGCAACTATTACATTCCTTATTTCCTCCCTATTACATATAATGGGAATTATTAAAGTGCAAGCACTAAACTCTACTTTTAAATATTGGCATACATAGTGGTTGCAAAGTAGCTGCCACTAAACACAAATACAAAAATAACCAAACAACCACTAATTAAAGCATTAACAAAAGGACACACTTATTACAAGCAATAAGAAAGTTGTCGGACAGGCGCTTGGCCCAGCGTATGCTGGGAAGCCAGTGTACGCTGAGTTTCAATTCTGAACCCACCGATCTTTCAAGCTGGAGGTTACAAATTTATGACGTCCTACGTCAATTCAACTCTCAGACTAGATTGAAAATAAAAGTCGGGTGAGGAGCACAGTAGCTTATGGTTGTAATCTCGTATTCAATAGAGTTTCATATGATTTATATTAGCTACCGACAGATTTGCTTGAGAACTTACCTGTACTTGTATTTATCATGTAATTTAGTATCAAGAATAAAATCTATCTATAATCTAAAAAAATAGTTATGTATTGTGCTAAAATCTTCATATTTAACACTCTGAATTTAATTCTTTTTAACCACAGTGGCAACCTTGCAATCAATTATTTTGTTCTTAGGTAGAACATTTATTATTACTATATATATTTACACACACACCAATTTAATCCAACCGCCTGAGAGAAGCAACAGCAATGTCTGTACAATAAAAGTCGCCTGCCGATTGCCAATCACAAATTTCCAAGTAATACTAAATAATGTATCCTGATATAAATAAGATTAATCCTGGGAAATATATAAAGAACAGGTGGGCACTTTACAGGATTACAATAATAATAATAATACATCGTTTCCGTCCTTCCATCCACATATAAAATTTGACCGAATTCGGGACTAGATTTTGTCAATGCGTCTTTTATTATTTGGAAAATAATCATTTTTGTTGAGCCAAAAATATGAAATTTCAAAACGAAATAACGTTTAATATTTATTGAAGAATTTTGAATAAGATATGTTACTAAAAAAAAGACTAATTACTAATTAATTCACTTAAAATCATTATCAGCCGGCGGCACATAACAAGCCGTTTCATTACCTAGGCACTAATGATTTGCCAATTTTGGATAAGGTAAAATTTTCTTATGAATCATTAATAAAGATGTAATATATTGGGTAATTATAATCACCGTATTTCTCTACTTTCACCATTGTTTTGTTTATTGTGCTAACAAATCTAAATTCAATCAAAATTTTGATAGAAACAAAACTCTCTTTAAAAATATTTGATCTGGATAGCATAAACTCGAAAAAAAAAGCACTTAAGTAATGGTAGGTATCGTTATCGCGTATTTGAACAAGCACATGAAAGAGACTCTTTCAAGAAGGCGGCATGCTAATTACTGATTTTCGCGGAAGCTCTCTCTTGTAATTTCAATTATGGCTCTGCCTCTGCGTCCTCTATAAATAGCGAGCAAACTATACACCAGAGTCATCAAGTTTCAATTAAACACATAGCTAATTGAGCACAAATTAGTAATTTTCAGTCTTGAATTTGTTCGACAATAATAATTAATCACTCTCGAAAAGTTCCTCAAAAATGGCTGCCCGCTTCCTCGTCTTGGCATTTCTAGCAGTTTCTATTTCTATCGTTGTTGCATCAGATCCCAACTCCCTCCAAGATTTCTGCGTAGCTGATCCCGCCAATGCAGGTATATTTTTAAACATTTTTGTATATTAGCGAATTATTTATTATATTGGATTGCAAGAAAGTGGAATTGACCATAGCGATATCTAAACCTAAAGATAGGGTTCCCCCTATCAATGTATTCTTTAACATAGGCAAATTATTCCAATAAATTTTATTGCGTAAGTTTTTGACAAAGTAGACATGTATTTCCCTAAAGATGTATTCACTTTCAATAGATAGTAAATATACAATTAATAAAACTGAATTTAAAAAAAATACCATTAATTACAATTGGGATATAATTGTAAAACTACATACACGTTATTCCAGTATTTTGAATGGATATAAACATTTGAACATAATATTCTGAACCATTTAATGTTTGTTGCTGTTACTTTCCTCACGCATCTCTATTACATCATACTTTGGTTTTGGTATGACAGTGAAAGTGAACGGAGCTGTTTGCAAGAACCCAATGATGGTTCAAGCCACAGATTTCTCATTCAGCGGCCTACACTGGGCTGGAAACACCTCTAACCCATTGGGTTCAAAGGTCACACCTGTTAATGTAGCACAAATCCCCGGCCTAAACACCTTCGGCATCTCTCTTGCCAGGCTCGACTTCGCAGCCTACGGGATCAACCCGCCTCACACCCACCCACGCGCCACGGAGATCCTTACCATCCTCGAGGGGAGCCTCGAAGTCGGGTTTGTCACCTCGAACCCCGACAACAAGCTCATCGCCAAGGTCCTCCAGAAGGGTGACGTATTTGTTTTCCCGACCAACCTTGTTCACTACCAGAGAAACGTCGGAACTGGCAATGCGGTTGCTCTAGCGGCTCTGAGCAGCCAGAACCCGGGTGTTATTACCATTGCCAATGCGGTCTTTGGGTCCACACCGAGCATCCCAAGTGATATTCTTGTCAAAGCTTTCCAGTTGGATAAGACTGTTGTTCAGAATCTGCAAGCTAAGTTCTAATTAGTTGAGGAACAAATATTGTTGTATTGTGCTTTCTTTTCTGGTTGCAATTTCGCTCTTATACGAGTTTGTGTTACATGTTAAAGATTTATAAGCTTCTATTGGCACTAATAATATGATTATTTATTATCAGAATATTTATAATATTTACAACCTTGACAAGTTTTAGGTATCTTTAGAGTTCTGAAAGTTACATTTGGTTACGAAATGTTGTTTAATCGGTTACAAAGTTCATTATCCAAAAGAAATGTAATTTATGATGTACGACTTATTTTATGACTTCTTTTACTCCATAAACACCAAGCAATCACCAAGAACAACTCCAAGTTTTACGTTCAACTTATGCATCCATTCGGACAAGCTTTTCATTTCATCTACCCGAAGACCAAGTGAACATATTTTTCGATAGCCTTTCCCCGCGAAGCTTTTGTTCTTGAATAAAATAATGTAAAAAACTCAATAGTTCGTGGGTAAACAATTACTTAATCTTATTCCTCAATGAACTTGCACCATATATACAGCAACTGTACAGCTATATTGTATGAACTTGCAGCATATATACAGCAATTATACAGCTATATTGTAACGGCTACTAACCCATGATTACATTCTAAATAACAGCAAACATACTCCAGCTGATCATATATATATAAACACAAGTAATCTCATGCGGAGAGTGGCAGATTATGAGGCTCATGATCACGATCAATCAATATATGATGATTCAACAAATACCTACTAGAAGGATCTATAAAAGTGAATTTCGCATCACATGTGGGGCTCACATATACTCCACAGTCCGTTACAAAAGCATCCAGATCTCGATTTCTATCAGTTTTTGCTGATGATGAGATTTCAGGACTGGTAACCACACGAATGTCGACAGGAACCCAGTCATCGAATTCTATCAACATTTCCTGAATCTTGAGATAGTCTTCTTTACATGGTAAGAATCGAGGAAGCAGGTACATGTGCGTCGTAGGATCGTAGAGAAAATATATCTTGTAAAATATCTCCAAGGGACCAATGCTCAACCTTAAACTGAGGTCCTGGATAACACTAGCGGAACCGTTATGAGCAAAAATGACATGAATATCTGGAAGCATTTTCTGTAACCAGAATTTGACGAACTTTTTGTTGCTTCGGTAGTTGAAGCATCTCGGAATCTGTGACCCGGAAATACAGTAGTCGCCACTGTAATGATGATCCATGACCACCTGCCGAATGTACCATTATAAATTCTTGAAATCCAGTATTACAATATCAATTCGGGATGGTCCTAATTCGTTCCGAAGATGTGGTTTAAGAAACTAAAACACACAGAGAATACCTGAATAAGGCGGCTTCCATTATCACTTTGAAAATCGATGCCATTGTCATGGAAACTGATGCATCTCAAAGTTGTCTGCATGCCATCAAATGGGGTAATTCCCAATTTCAGCCACAGGAAGCCATCCTCAACTCCGGCGCCGTGACTAATCCAGTCCTGCCTCTCCTACAACGGAACCAGGTCTCCTCCCTCCACGCCCGTCACCAGCTCGCCCTCTCCGGTGCCCGACCTCCGTCCTTGGGTCACCGACTCAATGCATCCAACACCATCCCGCCCTTCAATAGCCCGTTGACCAGCATCTCGCTAACCTCTCTCCGCAACAGGTACCCCCGATTGGCCAGCCACTTGTACACCATGAGGGCATCCAAATTCTGCACCTTTTTGAGGTAGGACGATACGAGGAGGACCCCCCACAGCGGAGGTGGGGTCGGGACAGTTCGGAATGGGAGAGGGTAGTGAGGAGGGACATGGGTGGGTACATGTCGGGATGGGAGGTGAGGGAGTGGTCCAGGACTGAAAAGGAGAGGGCTTTGGTGGGGTTCACTGGGGGTTCGATGTTCGGGACGAGGTGAACAGATCAGGTGGCCAGGTGGAGGGTAGTGGGTTTTGGTCGGCGAGTAGGAGGGAGGAGAGGGTTGGAGGGGATGACAAACTAATCAGGAGGGAGGAGAGGGTTAGAGAAAAGTATTATTTAGTATCTGTAGTTTCATGCAGGATGGCAGCCGCCTCGGCAAGCAAACGACGTTATTTTCTGGTTCGGGCTGAGTTTAAGTTTGGAAAGTTCCCCGAGCCTAAAAGTCAAATTTTGATGTTAACGTAAGGACTCGTTTGGTTATTTTTAAATTACAGGATTATATCAAAAAGCGTGAAACCATAGGTACTAAAATTGTACTTTCCTTTTTTTTTACAACCATAAACCCATCAACACATATATAGTAATTTAATTCATATCCTAATAGATTTTTTCTTGTCTCACATTTTTATTGGCGTTTAGGCTCAATCTATTATTCTTTTCACCTAGTCAATATGTCCAACATCTAATAAATTTTAATATATATAATTTATTTAGTTATATCCAATTAAATTATAGATTTAATTAAATAATTATAATTCTATCTAATAGTATTATAATATTTCTCTATAGATTAATATTCATGGTCAAATCAGTATTTATTCTAATCAACTTCAATTCATAAACTAAGATTACTTGTTGTGTGATCCATAAGTCCTCACATATCAAGCGCTTAGTCAAACTAATGATCTTAGTCGAGTCCTAGATAATAGACAAGACAATCTCAACATATGAAGTACATTGCGAGGATACTGCAACTACCTCTAATGTGAAGCTCATAGTGATACAGTCATTTCATTCGCGAATACTTGATCAAGCCTTGAACATGATAAAGTGTCCATTCAAATAACTTAATCATATTATCTCATTCTACGAATCGATCACGTTGTAATTTTTAGATTCCATTGCAAAAATGATGTGCATTTGCCTATTGGCTCATGAAGAGAATTTTGGTTGTGGTCGGGTCGGAAGTGGCATTATTTTTGTCTATGGGAAGATTTTTGACCAAACGTGTCCGGAGTGACTATGGGTGAGTAAGTTGAGTGACCATAAAGGGTAAAATAGTCGTTTAGTAACCATGGACAAAAAATATTAAAGTTTGGTGACCATGAGTATTTTTTACCCTAGTTTTATGGGTGCGTGTCTTTCGAATTCTAAAAAGATTTTGATTAACCTCGGGATAATGTTTGAGTCAGAGAATGAGGTTACGATTTCCTTGATTATTGGAGGCTTGAGGTTTGATTATGGCGAGTGTTGCCAACGGGGAAAGAGAGGTATTGAAGAGAGGGATAAGAGAGAGCGATGGGGTTATAATCATATTTCTAAAATGATAAATCTGGATTTTCAGTAATCTAGAGATTTTTTTTTGGTTATTTCTATAATAGAGGGTCCTAAGTATCTATATCTAAGAAATATAGTATTAAAATATCTTTAACCTTTTTTATATTAAGAAAAAATATTTCAATATTATTATGCTCGCTAATTTAACTCATAAATTTTTTTAAAGATGATAAATCTCTATCAACCAATATTTATAATTTTTATATTCGTATCAATGTTCACCGGTGGATCAAAGTACTAACAGGGTGAACTAGGTAAGAAACGATAACTTTCTGAACCGTACGGAGGGACTTTTTGCAAAATTGTAAAAATTATGGTACCAAATAAAAACATAATTTCACACGAGCCAGTACAACAGAAAAGAATTGTCATTATTGCAAAAATAAAAAAATACACATGTCAAAGAGTGTTTTTTTTGAAAAAAAACCAAAAACCACATAACCAAAATGAAAAAACACACATGAACCGTTATTCCATGATAAAAATGTCATTCTCACAAAAAACACATACTATTATCACATAAGAGAAATGTTGATACCGTATAAAAAAAATGTCAATACAATTTTCCTAAATTCTATATCATACGAACTAATTTTTAGAGTTTGTACTCAATTCATTCTTAAATACTTAGTTCGGTCCTTCACTCGATCCTTATTTCTCGCCACCAACAGAAGTGGTCAACTCTTCTTGGTTTACCGTACTTGACGAAAAGGCAATTGTGAGTGTGTCTCAGTGTTTTCCCATGTTGCTTGCCGTTAATTTGATCCCGTTAGACGGCATCGTTAAAGGAATAATTTAGCATTTCAGTGGATACCCATTGGACCAGTTCCTTTTTTCTCTCCCTAAAGCCCTTCTGAAAAAAAAAAATCAGTTTTGAACTATTGTTTTCGAAACTGTTTCGGACGTCTCCTCAGAATTGGTCCGAAATCCGGGTCGATTGATCCGACCGTAATTGGACTAAAACTTTTTAGTTTAAATATTTTATCTATATATATAGCTTACCTTAAAAATTATCATTTCTAGTAAGTGTATTAATTAAAAAATCCCATGATTCTTTTACAATAAATACTATGGCCTCTTTACCATAAATACTACAATTTTTTTCTACTCCCCTATTTAATTTAATTAAATAAAAATTTTCACACAATATTTCGGTTGAGCCAAGTCTCATTTTGCCGAGTTGAATAGAAAATATTCTGGTTGGACCAAAATTTGGGCACCTATTTTTTAATTTTGTTAGTTATTAAGTTTTTTGTCCAACCAGAAAATTTTGGTTGAACCAAACATGCATTTTGCCTGGTTGAACCAAAAATTTTTCTGTTGAACAAAAACTTGAGTGTACCTATTTTTCATACTCGGGATGCCTTCCAAAACGTGGTCTGACCAATCAGACTGTCAGTCAATTTGCAGTATAAAAATTATGTTTAGAACTACAATTTTCACATGTAATTCTAATTTGAAACCCATCCATGTAATTTAGTTGACAAGACTTAGCGCCTCGAGCAACGACTCGGATATCCATCGGATCAATTTTTTACCATTTTGCACCATTTTATTAAAAATATTTAATGCTTTTAATAATTGTACAAAATTATTTATATCCAGTAATTATGTAATTTTATATAACTATGTAAATGAAAAACTTATGTAATTATGTAATTTGGCAAAACATAATATTCAAAGTTTTGAAAATCCTCTACCACTATTTTGGTTAATTATATTATTTCAAAATGCTTATGTAAACACTAAAACCTAAACCATAAATCCTAAAACCCTACACCATAAACACTAAAACTCACGTATTTGTAATTCAAATTATTTATAAGTATTTTTGTATTTTGCAAAATAATGATTTTTGTCAGTTTGTAATTAATTTTAATATTTTTAAATTCTTTCAAAAGTATATTCGAGTTTAATATAATTAGTTCTATTTTTTTTAGCATACATGGAGCAGTCAAGAGATATTGTAGCAGTGGTGCGCTCAGAAAACTATAGGGGGAAAAATTGAGTGTCGAGGGAATCTGACGTGGCATATTATAGAGGTGGCACGCATAAGGCACCGTAGTAGACATCCTTATTGGCGTCTGGTGTATTCTTTTGTGGCTCTGTATTATCCGATAAAACAATGTCATTTCTAATATTCAAAAATTCTTTCGAGTTGATTAAGTGTCAAAACAATAAATCCACGTTTATATATTTTTTGGAATATATATAAAAAAATTATTTGATATGTTTTGGTTAAATTATCACTTGATATTTGGTCAAAAAAGGATAAATTATATCTGGCCCCCTCGGGTTTGGTATATTTAATGCTGGCAACCGTGTAATTTGCAAATCGATTAAAAAACCTCCTTAGTTTGGAGAATTTATACGATTTAACCCCTCATGCCAGAATCGGCATATTTCTTCGACATACCCTTCTATTAAAAAATAAAATAAAAACTAAAAACACACACACACTCTCTCTCCTCCTTCCTCCTTCTTCCTTCTACTCTTCTCATTGCTCTCCCTCGTTTCTCCATTATTCCAACAAAAAAGCTCCCATCTTTTCACTCAAATTAACAATTTCAACACCACAAGAATAATTAGTCTCTTCCAAGTTCCACAAGACCGAAACTTTAAAAAGCTTCCACCTTTGTAGTCAAAACCAAGACTTCAAGATAACAAAACAATGGTGATTCTATTGAGCATCTCTCTTTAGGGCTTCACACCTCGATTCCTCCAATTAGGGTTTTGCTTTTTTTCAGCTGCGCCCGGCAGAAACTGATTGATCAATTCATTGGCAATTTGAGGGAGCAAGAGGAGTGTAAGAAGAAGAAGAGCTAGAAGGAGGTCAGGCAGATGGGAGAAGTTGTTATTGCCTGGTTGTGGCTGTGACAGTAGTGATGAGAAGTGGTCCCAACGGAAGCACATGTGGTCGATTGTCCTCCCTAACTCTTTGGCTGTAGACTTATCGTTCCCGTTTCCTTACCCATCTGGCAACCCTCTCCTCTCTTATGATTCCCCTGAGTTTTTCTGTGGAAGGTTGCATTTTGTGGTGCTATTTGAGCTCTGGGTTACTTTTTAGTTTTTTCTATTTTGTAATGGTTTCACTTGCAAGAAGCAAACAATGATTCAAGTCAATGATTTCTTTTTAAGTAGCAATCCGATTCCAATAAACACCTCTAACAAGGTGGGTTCAAATGCAACCCTAATAAAACATCAAACTCTCAATTATTGGAGAAGTTAACTATTAGTACAAAGCAATAACATGATAGTATGGGCCCATGCTTAGGATGACATCCTCACTTCTTAGGTAGAGTACGATCATCTCTGACCAGCTCATCTCCTAGTGAGGTGGGAATCTTGGATTTGGGATGCTGCCATTCCACCATGGTGGTCAGTGTTCCTCTAGTGGCCATTTTGTGAGCCCTCCCTAGCTCCGATCTCATGCTCTATCAAGGTTTTGTCAGCCCTACCATTTGCTCCTTGTGCATGGTAGATGTAGAGTCGCTAGATCATACGCTGGTATGTTGTTCGATCATAGCCGTATTTTGGCACTATTTGTTTGGCCTCTTTAGGGTGCCGTGGATACCATTTCTGAGCCTTAACGAGTTAGTCATGGAGGTGATAAGCTAGCGGTTTAGTCCCCAAGTCAGTTTGCTGTAGAGAGTGGCCATTATGACTACCAGCTAGTTACTATGTACAGAGCGTAATACGTGCATCTTTTAAGATTAGTGTCATTCCTTGGATGTGCTACTTGTGCTCTTCCATTGCATGGTGAGTGAAATGGTCATCTTTGATACGGGAAGCTGTTTCTCCTTGTAGCGAGAGTAGGACCTCCTTCGGGAGCTCTATATTGCACCGAGGCCAAAATCGGGCATCACGCATTATCGAGGTCATCTAGCAATGTCTCCTATAGGGCTAGCTCAAGTGCAATACGAATGATAGCTCATCGGGCATGCTGAGATAGGGTTGTTTGGCAGGAGTGTTCTGCACCAGTAGGAGTTTTGTCAAGGGTTGCTTCAGTCATCCTATACAGAGCTATTTTATATTCAAGGCAGAACTCCTTGCAGCCATACTAATAGTAGAGATTGCTGATGAGTAGGGTTGATACACCTTCTAGCTTAAGACCAACTCCATGTACGTCCTCTCATGCTTTCAGATGCCTGAAGCTGAGGTCCCATGGTGCTGGCAGTCGCACTGGCTATGCATGCTCAAGTGCAGAGCCCAGATATAGATTCATATGTCCTAGATCTTTTGAAAGGGAAACATGGTAGTAGATGCTCTGACTCATCTCATAGAGAACAGGTGGTGGTCGAACCTCATAGCATCGCTCTCTAGTCACATCGGGTACGATGGCTCTAGTCAGCCTTAGTACAGATTCATCCTATGATGAGATTATTTTTATAGGCTAGCTTTGAGAGTGATGTTTGATTGCCTGCCCTGACTTCCAGACTTGTTAGCTAGCTGGTTGTGGGTTTCTTCGCCCTACCGGACTATCAGGACTGTTGGTTAGCAGGTGTGTTCTGGGCTTGTAACTGTTTGTATCTCTTTTTCTTTTGGGAAAAGTTTAAATTTGATACCTGTAATTTCAGGAATTTTGTGTGATGGTCTTGTGGTCCTAAAACACAACTCGTGATTCTAAGGTTGGTTAATTATTTTGTGACATAGCCTCGAGATGCCTCCGAACCCAAAAACTAATTCGAGCCTAAATATGTTGTCATTTTGATGGTGATAAGGCATGCACATAGGATTAGTTTGGCCGGGTGTCTTGCCCTGGTATCAGATGACATGCCATGAATAAATATCTAGTTCAATCCCTAATTTTTAACTTTTTTCAAAAATCCCACCTTCAAATAAAGAAAGAATTCCAAAATTTCTAACCCTAACAATTTCTAATCTGACAACTCTGCAAACCCCATCTCTGACCCACTAACTACACCTTTGCAGTAGGCATCGGTACTCAGGCCAACCCCTCCGCCAGAACTCAAGAAGCTATGACCTCTGGTTTCTCAACTAACCCAAGATGAAGGCTGTCCTAGAAACCACCCCCTCGTTTCTCCTTGCAACATGGTACACCATCTCTCCAACATCCTCCTCCAGTGTCATCGACTCCCTTTCTTGTTCTAAGTAAGCCATTCTTCTCCTCATTTCATAGCTCTATTTAGTACTTTGTCAAAACCGAAGAGCTTGTTTAGAGGTTTAGAGGTGGAATCAGTTCAAAAAATAGTGGAGAAATGGGCTCTATGTCGAGAAGGAGCCAGTGGTTGATCTCGGGGTTGCTGCTATGAACAAAGATAGGGAAAAGGCCAACATAGGCAAGGAGGACGAGGTCAGAGACTATGGAAGATGGCGACAAGTTAAGGTAGGAGGATGGTAAAGGTAGTGGCTAATTAGGGTTAGAAATTGATGTAAAAATTGGGATCTAAATTGAGGTTTTTTAAGTTATTTAAAGGTAAGGTTTCTGAAAAATCATAAAAAGTGGTGATTGAAAATGAAATTTTGAATGCCCACGTCATAAGACACTATGTGCACCTCATTACCATCAAAATGACAGTGTATTTAGGCTCAGAGTAGTTTTTTGGTTGGGAGGCATCCCGAGGCTACGTTGCAAAATAATTAACCAACCTTAGGATCATGAGTTATATTTTAGGGCCACAGGATCATCACAAAAAATTTCTCAAATCACAGGTATCAAATTTAAACTTTTTCCTTTTCCTTTTATTTGATGGGAGTTTTTTAGAAGAAAAAAACTATTAGTATAAAAAAACCCTAAACATAAAAACAAAAATGTGCAACTCCTAATATTATGAAGTTCCTTCAGAGGGTGATTTTGATAGTCCACCCATGCACTACTTTTGGGAGGACCGTCAGCCTTGCCTCACTACTGATGACCATGGTAGGGTATCTATCGGCTACGAAGGAGTCCACCCTCGTCTTTCTGCCATTGTTCTTAGCCAAATCGGCCCTCCTCCCAAGGGCATACATATAATATTGACTACCTAGCCCTACTATTAAGGACTTTATAATGAGCGCTACTTCTCTCCTTTTTGACATTCTTTCATACATTATTAGGGCTTCAAGAACAGACTCTTCGTCTATGTCTCTTTATGCCTAGACATGGCCTGATTAGGGACTACAAATTACTTTTCCCACTTCTCTAGTTCCTCCTCGTTTCTCTTTGGCCATGGTTAATGGTCACCCTTTCGAGGTGCCACCTAATGTGGGGTAAATTGGGCTTGGCAGTTGGTGGCGGGTTAGTTGAGATTGATCATCTTCTTAGGGTTAGCAGATTTTGGGCTTTATGAGTTGGGCTTCTCGGGCCCAAGCATCTCTTTTGAAAGTATTTACCTAAAAATTAATAGGTTACACACTTAAGCATGTAAGGCCAACATGACAATAATAACCAAAGCTTCCAAAAAACACCTTCTCAATTTAGATAGACTATTACTCCAATAATAGATTATATAGAGTTGAGTAAGAATAGAAATTCAGAAAGTTACATATGACATGTAATTTAAATGACTTATTTGAATGAAATACACTTCTCCATTTTTGCCATTGAAATTGGATTCCAAGGTTTTGACAATGCCCAATTTTTATTGGAAGGCCTTGGCAAGCATATCAGTATGCATCAGAGGAGTAGATCCAAAAACCGCATCAGCAATAGTAATAGTGTTAGGGTTCTATCTACCCAAAGCACCAAAGGCAAGTACATTCGCAATTGCATTAACATTCCTCTGATATTGTGTAAAATGAAAGGGTTGCCAGGCATAAGCACCTTCGTGATGAGTCAATTTTTGGGGTTTGACATGACGAGCCCTACATTGAGAGAGCCTTCGAGGAGGAACAGGATCTTTGTCGTATATAGGTAAGTGTATAGTGGGTTGATGGCCCCTCGAACCAAAGTCAATACGAGCTAGGGAGATCCCAAATGTGTTGTTTATGGGCTGTAGATGGGTTGCGTATCTTTTAGCTTGACTGCTATGTATATGGGCTTCTTTTTGAGCCCTTTTTATGCTGGTATGGGTCGTGACTCTTACAAGTTTCATGGGCCTTTGTGGAATGCCTCTTATATTTTAGCTTTGGAGTCCCTCCACTTGGGTGTTCAAAGGTGACCGGTAATATGTGTACATCTTTGGCATTCCTCCTCTGATTTTTTACGGTGAGTGGTATCAAGTTCTCAAACTTTGGCATCCCTCAATGGTATTTAGTAGTGAGCGATATTGAGACATGCGGCTTTGTCATCCCTCCTTGGTACTTCTCGGTGGTGAGCGGTATCTGATCTTACATGGGAGTCATTCCTTGGGATTATATGAGATGGCAGGTGTCTTATTTGACATTAGTATTGCAGCTATTCTTGACCACTTATTTGTGGATGTACTTGAAAATAGTTTTTTAGTATGGTAGCAAATCAATTCTTAGGGTTGCCCATTTAGGCCTTGGTGATTTACTTAGATTTTTCTTTTTCTCTTTTTCCTCATCCCCATCCGTTTGTTTCTTATCACCTTATGTAAATTTTTTTTAATAAAGTTCTAATTTATTAAAACAAACTATTAGTATAAATTAGGGAAAAGTTTAGTTAAGTATCCTATAGTTTTAGCGATTTTCATATAGAACTTTGTGGTTTCAAAAAGTCAAAATGAGTCCAACTTGGTCCAATTATTCTCGATTGAGTCTCCCTACCCGGTGTATTTAGTAGCTGATGAGAAGTGTCACGTGGAATATTTATCCACGTATTTCATCTAATGTGGTCATTGATAAATTATCTTATTAGTATAAAAATAATAATTTTAAAAAAATCATAATCCCAAACCCAAATCTTTTGAATCACCCACTTTATCCCACCTCTCTCTCTCTCGCTCCTTCTTTCCTCATCTTCAGCTTCGCCCCTGGAAGAAGAAATTAAAATGCCACCAAGCCCCGACACTAACTATAGATCTAATAGTAGTAGAGGTGGGCTCTACACCCCAAATTTGATAAAAGGCGAGGAACCATTTAGATTCTATGAGGAGACCCTACATCCTCATCCTCTCAGGACCCTCTGGATTCCTCCCACTGCCTGCCAACTAGTGATAGTGCTAGTGAGATCGACGACGACAATGCTAGTGATGAAGTGAGATTTAAAGGAAGACAGGAAAGGTGTTAGCCACGGTGATGAAAGCAGACTTGAACCTAGATTTAACGATCTGAGGGGGCGGTCGTGGGTAGACCAGGCAGCCTTGAGGATGGCAGGGAAGGAGAAGTCATCTGGTGGGATGCTGGCAACTAGTATGGCATCGTGGGAGAGGTAGGATCGGGCTTGGGAGTAGATGGTGTCAGACCATGACAAGTTAGTGACGTTAGGCTTGTTGGTCTTGGAGGAGGTAGAGAGTGGTCTATGGTGGTTATCAATGCGACAGTGTTTAGAGTGGAGAAGGTTGTTATATTGGGTGGGAGCAGCGATGTGTTCGTCTTCCCCGCCGGGTTGGTACATTATCAGAGGAGTCTTAATATAACTCACACTGCGCTCGTCTTTGGTGCTTTGAGTAGCCAGAACCCTTGTACTGTTACTGTTGCTAATTCAATTTTTGGATCTAGTACTCCTCCGATACCGGCTGATATTCTTGCCAAGGCCTTCCAGTTGAAATTGGGAATTGTCAGATCCTTGGAATCCAAATTTTAATGGCGGAAATGGAGGAGGTGTTTCATTTTGATAAATCGGTCTTCGTATATTATATATCCTGTGTAATTTTGTGTAACATGTTAATTGAGTAATAAAGTCTACAAAAGCTTACAATAAACCATTTTAACTATAAAAATCATCTCCGAATTGATTTTGTATGCTTAAGTGTGTAATTTGTTGTTCATTGTATGGTAGTTAACTATTTGTATTAAATATGCTTCATTTTATTGTAATATCTGTATGACAAGTATAAGAGTAAAGAAATTTGTTCGTATATCCTCATTATTTTCATGTTTAATATTTTTTCTTGCTACGAAATTTAATTCAAGTATATTTCGGAAAACGGTTAAATCAGCGGATAATGAATTGTTCAATCTGAAATTACAATTTTCAAGTTTTAGTTCTGGAAACATAACAGTCTAAACTTTAAAGGAAGAGTTTTGCCATTATTTAAAGTTTTATTGAATTTAAATTTAATTAATCGACCCAACACATATTAGAAAGGAAGTAATTCTGGAAAATGATAACTGAATTTTTCTGGTGCAAGCTAACTTGATTATAATTTGGTAGAGTAAACTTTTCTCCGTTGAGTTTAATTACTATCTCATTACTAAATCGACTATTTTATATTTAAGTTACATATTTTTTAAATATACAAATTATTTGCAACAAGTAAAATTTGGCTAATCTATGAAGGTTATAATAACCTTCTGACAATCTAATGTAAATGTATGTTGAAAATTGGGCACAGTTATTTATGATCCGAAATTATGAAAATATTTTAGAACATAACCTACGGAGAATCATCTAGATAAAAAAATAGAATTCTTCTAATTTTAAAGTCTTAATGTGATGTAATATTTTACGAAAGTGTATCTAGATTTTCCAGTTGCGGTTAAAATTATGTAAGTTGTATATATGCTTTTACGACATGCAATACAAGCTCTAAGCGACACACTTATTTTCATGATATCATAGCAGGCCGTTATTGCCGATACGATAATACACCAAATCTTAACCTACCCATCGCACAAACCAAATCCCACAAAAAATGTCAAGTGGAGGCAACGCACAATCTGGAGGCGACAATGAGGAAGTCTCGTTGCAGATCTAGCCAAGAGATGATGTGGACACGTAGTCCCATATTACATTCATGCACCAGATAACTCCAGCCATGTGTATGTCAGTGACTTACTCAATAACAATAACTACAGTGAGTGGATGGAAGATATGGTGAATTTGCTGTATGCGATGAACAAGCATGCTTTATCGGTGGGACCGTTCAATGTCATACAACAACGTCACCAAGTTATCCTCTATAAATGCGTTGTGACACCATGGTGGAGGGATGCCTCAAAAGTGCCATGAAGAAGGAGATAAGAACCAACATATGGACTGCTGAGACAGTAATCGAGATTTGGTCCAATTCGGAAGAGCGCTTCGGGAAGGGAAGCAGACCTTACGACTTAAGGAGATCTATTGCTTACTTGAGGCAAGAGAAACTCATAGTTTATATCACAATAAGCTGAAGAGCCTTTAAGATGAGATAGAAGCCATTAATCCAATTCTAAAGTGCTCGTACAAAGGCCGCAAGTGTGAAGTTTTGAACCAGATGCTCGCTACGAAAGAAAAGGACTGTCTATATAAACTTTTGATAGGGTTAAATGAGTCATTTGGGTGGTTAAGACATAAATCTTGATTACAATGTCAGCACTAACCCTAGGAATAGCTTATCATTTGAAAGCAGAAGATGAATAATAGAGAAATCTATCATCTATGATTTGTAGCATCAATATGGAAGGGGCAGCCTTCCAAGTATATGGTGGAAGGGGAGGCAGCCAACGCAAGTAGATCAAGAGAGACAAGCCAAGATGTGAACATTATAGAAAAATTAGGCATAGTAAAGACTAATGCTTTAAACTGATTAGTTATCTATTAAGTTGGGTCAAGCAAGGACAATGTGAGGGGTCTAATAAACAGGGAAAGATGTAATTAGTAAGTTACTTGCATTTGAAGACCCACAAGTTTTGCTAGATAGCTCAGTCCATGGCCTCACGAGAAACTAATATTCGAGCCTTATGAAGTACTGATTAGAAGTGGTCTTCGGCATCGTGAAACACCTCCAACCACCGTCATAATATAGTTTTATGAAGTAGGGTTGTCGATCTCACGAGGATTGAGTGAACGCCTTACTCGGCTTACTTACTATGTTTTAGGAACTTTATTTGGATTGAATGGTTTTGTTTTGGTAACTGACACACTAACAAGCACAAAATAACAACTCAAGAACAACAACAACACAAATATAAAGATAAGCAAATTAAACAAAAATGATATGATACTAAAGATTGCTTAAACAAACTAAATGGTTTGTTGGGTTTTTTAAGTTCGTGTCATGGTCCGAGTGTTTCAAGGCAACCAATCTATGCTCTCGCACTAAATTAGTCTAAGTTAATACTTAGCTAAGATCAAGTGAACTCGACGTGCCCTCGCAATCATCAAGTCACAAAATCCTAGCTAAACATCAACTATAAGTATCACCCTTTAGGACAACCAATTACCAAGAAGGAGTCCACATCTTACAAGGCAACGGATCAACTAATTAATTTTTCGATCAAGTCTTTCTCCTCTCAAAGATCAAGACTTGATTCATTTTATAGTTCTAGGTGGCCAAATTAGACTAAGCTTTAAGTATTTTAACTAGAACATGCACCTTATCATTTTTACCCATTTTAAACCATTAGAAAACTTAAGGTTTCAAGGCATCACACCACCAAGATAACTACTCACACATATTTACAAGAACATAAACACAAACATATATATTTTACAAGACAAAAACATAAGAAAATGAAAAAGTTTAAAGGATAAGGAAGGTGTTACAAGTCCAAGCCTAAGCTTGGTTTTTGCCTTGGCTTCTCCTCCTTCCTTTCTCTCTTCCTTCTCCTCCTTTTCCTCATTCTCTCGGCCTCTCCCTCTCCTTTGCTCTTTCTTTTTTGGTTCATTTTTTTCTAATTAAGATGGCTGCCTTAGTGAATGAATGACTTAGTAGTCATTCATTCTCACTTATTACACATAACAAATATTAAAACATAAGGAAATAAAATATCCTACTTACTAACCTAACTTTGTCTCTAACTTTCATCAATTTTCCACATAAGTTAAGCTAGTTGTTGGCCAAAATATCCAAGTGTTTGCCACCCACTTTGGCAAGACACACGACTTTCTTGCTCTGGCCATAAATATGGCGCCCTCCATGCATGAATTGGCGCCCTCCACCTTGCCTAGTCATGTATATGGTGCCCTCCATACTCACTGTTGCATTGACGTCTTTCTTTCTTGCAATTCAGACCACTTATACTCTGAACCGGAAGCTGCCCTTTTGATAAATTGTAGATAAGGATGTCTTCTTTCCAATGCCGCTGACAGTGCCTCAATTTGACTTCGTATGAGAAAGTTCTAATTTTTTGAATCACAAGAGGTCTGGGCTGACGTAGGTATATGGCGCCCTCCATGGCATCTTTGGCGCCCTCCATGGCAAGCCACGGATTTTTTGAGTGGAGCAAGCCCAATGGAGTTAGAAAACTCCATGGGCTTCCTTTTCCTTCATATTGGTTGCGCTCCTTGCATTGGTTTGTCAAAACTATTTTGCTCGCAACCTCGTGGTCTTGCTCGTGTATTTCTGGTCTTGGGCGTGCATTCGTCAAACATTGTCCACAAAGCTCCTAAAAATAAAGAAAACTTAATAAAAAACACAAGATAACATAAAAAGAACAAAATGTACAAAACTAAGATTTATACAAAGTAAACATAAGAAAACAATTAAATATAAAGCTAAAACTACACTAAAATGTACACGAATAATGAGTGTTTTTGACACTCATCACACCCCCACACTTGAATCTTTGCTTGTCCCAAGCAAAACTCAAATGCGGACACAGACGAAATAAAAACAAACAAACAAAAATCACGATAAAAGAAAAACACACAAAAAGGAAAAGACATGGCATAAAGAATTCGTAAAATGACTTCCCTCAAAAACATCAGCTTAAGTCAAAAGAATATCCCTACATAGCTAGTTCATTAACTTAATTACAAAACGAACAAATCGATAGATGCCTCTAACACTTAATTGTTTAAACTAATGTTAATACTATGTAAAAGACAATAGAACATTAGCCTCACAATGATTAGAAATTTATCTCACTCATTTAATAAGTGGGGTCAACTTCCTATCACTCACATACTTAGCCAATATCTTTCGAGTATTCTACGTTCTACTCAACAATGTCTAAAAGTTGTATAGTTATTAGTGATCAGGGGGTCTTTATATCGGGTTGTAATAGGGCTCGGCTAAAGGTGAGGTAAAATATTTGGATAGTGGTTAAACCACCCAATCTGAGGACTTATTACAAAAGCAACTAATCACTCGTCTAATCTAGACATCCTCACTAAAAATAATAAAGCTCTCACCCATTTTCCCAATGTTCTATGACTCTGAAGCTCGAGGTTATGCCAAGAATTCATGCTTTATTCTACAACTTTCTTTTTTGCACTTTTTCTTTGATTTTCTCTTTTTTTCTTTTGTTTCCTTTTGTTTTCTTTTTTTTTCTTGACTAACACTTATTTACAACACATTTTTTTTTCTTAAAAAGAAACAAACTAAATAAACTTAGCATGTTCTAGGCAAAAACTCAGCTTTAACACTTGGCCACTCAATTTTTTTTACAATTTCCATAACTTAAACCATATACATGAAGCTACCAACTAAACCCAAATAATTCATCCTATGATCCTCGGATATGATGGTCAAAGGTAAGGAAAATCGATCATTTAGGCTAAAAGTTGGTTACCTAGTCTATCATCAAGAAAAGGCTAGGCTCAAATTAGTTTACGCAATTGGAAATCATTGGGATTTTGTCTCTAAAGCTCTAGGCTCAAATGTCCAAGAAATGCCCCCCTTTTTCCCACTAACTTCCACAAAACTAAGACTATGACAAGTATTAGTAGGATACTTTAATCAACTGACTTAGTATTGTTCGAGTCCTCTCACATGAGAGGGTCTGCTCTTATCCTTAAGTTTTCTGCTACTTTTCTAAACGACAGGTTGTCTGTCTGGACGACCTGGCATACGCCAACAATTCCTGGCGTGCGTTAGGTTTAATGAATTAGAAGAGTTGGAGTACGCCAACTCTTCTGGCGTGAGAATTTTTGCCTTGATGGCCAAAGTTGGCGTACGCCACCTATTTCTGGCGTGCGCCAACACAGCAGTTTCTTTTTAGCAGAGTTGTACAAATGAGTAAGTAAGGGAAAATCGTCCCACAAGGACAGAGTTTAAAGCATCAACTTGGTTTAGTAATTTGTCTAAGATCAATTTATGAAGTGGTTTGATGGAAACTCTCGTTCTAAGTTGGTTTACTAATCTAACAAATTATGAATTTAGTTACTTGAAGGTTTGGTTTTCTAAACAGATTCTTAACAACTTAAAAATCACAAATGAGCAAAGTGAACTTAAAACCACAATAATCATCGAATTCAGAAGGTTTACTAAGTACATAACATGGTCCTAGTGTTTCGAAATCAACCAAACTACACTCTCGTGCTAGAAAGACCTAAATTGCTTCTTTACCATGCTTAGAATGATAAGATGTTCTCTCGACCCCAAAAACCAACTAAGCACAGCAAAGAACCAACTATATGCATCACTTTAAGGATAATAAATCACTAAGTAAGAGTATTAGCAACTCAAACCAGCAACTTATCTAACTAACCTTTCCATTTAAACTATCTCCTCTCGCTTTCAAGTTTAAACTAACTTCTAACCTTGGTGATCAAGCAAGTTTAGCATGGCATTAAGTTCGTTAGTTTGATATGTTCATCATGTTTTTAACCCTCTAAACCGTGACTAAGTAGTGGCTTTAAGCCACCAAACTCAAAGATCAACTACTCACACATGCTTGCAAAGAACAATATAATTAAAAACATGAACATACTTAGCATTAATTAACAAAACGAAGAGTACAAGAGAAGAAAGCTTTACAAGGTGATCCTCAGCTTTCTTCCTCACGTTCTTCACAGAAAGGATGGCCAAAATTCGTACTGCACACTCTCTCTCTCACACTTGTCTTTTTTACACTAATGCACTTAATTCACATCAAACAAAAGTCAAAAGTCAAAACAAATATAAACTAACATAATATCCTAATTACTATCCACCACTCCTCCACACTGGTCTGCCAAGGTCACAAGAAGCCCAAAATCCCGAGTGCATGGCCCCTCTAATGTTTTCCACTCAAAGAGGCAAGTGGCTGGCAGTGTCACTGTCTGGTCTGGCATATGCCAACTAAGCCTGGCGTATGCCAGGTCTTTAGATGCTTGGTCGTTCGCAATCCATTGTTCTTGCTCGTGGTCGTTCGCATGTGGTCCTTCTCCGGCGTGCGCCAACTTCCTCTGGCGTGCGCCAGGTCCTCAGCATTGCTCTTCTCGCCTTCGCATCTTTCCTCTCGTCCATGCATCCGCTCGTCAAGCTCGGTCATCATCAATTTCCTCGAATTAGCTCCTAAAACCATAAAACATAATGAGAAATAAAATACACAACTAAAAACATGAAATAAAGAAAACTATGACAAAGATAACAAAAACTAAAATAAAAGAACCTCAAGTACTAAGAACAAACTATAGAATAGACATAAGTAATGAGTGTTTTAAGCACTCATCACACCCCCATACTTGAATCTTTGCTTGTCCCCAAGCAAGACTCAAATGCGAACAACAACTAAACAAAAATCACAAAAACACACACAAACATAGCACGAGGTAAAGACTTGGCAAGACTCGATCCAAACTTAACTTCCCTCAAAAACATCAACTTATATCAAAATCTCATCATAAACCTAGTTAAATCATCAACTACAAAACATAAAGCACTACAAACTAGTAAATGCCTCGACACTCTATTATTTAAGAAAGTGTTAACTCTATGTAAAAGACACTAGAAGGCTAAACTCTCAAGGATAGTAAAGTGTATCACTCATATAATGTGTATGGTCAACTTCCTATCACTCGCATACAGGTCAATATTTCAAAGCATCCTACGTCCTACTCAGCGCTATCTAAAAGTCGCAATGGTTGTTAATGATCAGGGGGCTTTTTCATCGGGTTGTAATGGGGCTCAAGGTCAGGGTAAAGTAAAAATATATGAAAAGTGGCTAAACCACCCAATCCGAGGACTCAATACATGAACTAAGCAGTCACTTGTCTAATCTAAAACATCCTCACCAAGTATAATAAACGTACACTCCCCAATATCCTAATATACTAAGACCTAGAAGCTCAAGTTTTGCCTAAACTTATGCTTATTCAACTTCACATTCTTTTTCTTTTCTTTTTCTTTTCTTTTCTTTTCCTTTCTTTTAACACATTATAACTCATGCACGTGTTTAGGCAAAACTCGGCTTCTCAATATGGTCACCAACTATAAAAATAACATCCCAACATATACCCCAAATTGGTTTCAGATACTGACTACTCATGATACAAACATTCCCAACAAGTGCAAACTATAAGTCCATGAATCGGATGATCAAAGGTAAGGAAGATGGTGGATAATAGGCTCAAAGTTGGCTTCCTCATCTAAGATCAATAAAAAGGCTCCGCTCAAATGGTTTTACACAAACGGTAATAAAGGATTTTGGCTCTAAGACTCTAGGCTCAAATATCAAAGAATATAACTTCCACGCAACCTAAACCACGATAAGTACTAGTAGGATGCCTCAATTAATTAACACAAGTATGTACCTCATGAAAAATAGAGACTGGTGTCTCTTTCGTCGGCTCAAATCCTCACTAGGTACACTCAAAAACCCTCTAGTCTAGTCTATATAGTGAAACTATCTTCCTAAACAACAGAGTGTGAGGTTTCTACCAATTCCTAGGCTTTGTACTTGAATTAAATCCCTAACTAAGGATTTGATAAAATTCTAACATAAGTTGAAAATTTTTGAGGGGGGTCAAATTTATGAAAAATTCATGCCAAGTCTAAACCTACACGTCCTAGACAATCTAAACGTCCTAAAAAGAAAGATTTCTTCCTGGAAGGAACCCCCCCCACACTTGAATGACACATTGTCCTCAAGGTGTCTAATACACGCAATCAAAAACACAAATATCACACAAGTATAAAAAGAACAAACATGCAAGTAAGCTAAAACAAAGATAAGCAAACAAACACACACAATAAAATCTAAAACACAAAAGAGCAAATAAAGTAAAATAAATAAAAAGACCAAGGAAGTAGGAGCTCCCTATCAATCCCGTACTAGAGGCTGAGGTGGAGATTGTGGTGGAAACATGAATCCAGCAGTGAAGTTTTTGGCTCATTGTCGCATCCACGCCGCTTGCTCCCTCTGCTGCTCCATAAATGCTCGCTGCTCAGTGTAGAACGCATGTTGCTCCTCTATCTGCACTCTCTGGTGCTCCTCAATGCAAGCAGTCGATGACATCACATGCTGAAGCTGGACGCCATATCCCTGAAGCTGGTCTCTGTAGCCCTGCAGCTGCAACTGCATCGTAGCAAACTAGTCATGAAGATCTACCTGCGGGCGTAGAGATTGATGGCTGGGTCCAGCCTCGTCATGATGCTCTTCCTCCTCCTGCTCCTGAGGGTCAGGTGCTTGCGCCGGCGGTGGAAGGCCTAATCTGGTAAGGGTAGCTAAGACCGCCTGGCGCTCCTCCCATGGCTTGTACTGCACTATCTCCTCGCTATTTCTTATCATCGTCTTCTTGATCAGCTTGCTGTAGTTGAGCTTGTTGATGTCAAGATCCACCGACTCCACATATGACCCTATATACTCTGAAAATCTTGCAAGAAAATGGTGATGTGCAATGCGAGAAATGATATGACATAGGTATAGATGCCTAGGTTCCCTATCGCTAATTGAACGTGCAAAAGCAGTCAACCACCATAGCATAAGTGCTAAACCTAACATCGTGGCAGAGGCAGTCGATGGCATATAGTTGAGATCAAAACACTTTAGACTCTTCCCATTGACCACAGAAGGTCAGAGTCATAAAGCGATGGAGGATACCTAAGTATGGTTCTCTAATCAGCGCATTAGGCGCCCTTCCCGACTCGTATCGAGCGAAACCAGTAATCTCATGCCAAGCGTGATGCGCTAAACTAGATGGGCAAAAATCTAAAGCTCTACCACCACTTGTAAGTTCAAACAGGTCAACAAATTCATCTTCATTCATCTCAAGATCAGTGTCAAAAACTCGTGCAGTAAATGAACACCTATTTGCCTGAACCTGCAGAGTGCAGTAGAACTCCATCGCTAACACCTGTCTAGCCAAAATTGTTCTATCCATAAAGTACCCCCACCCCATCTTATCAAAGGCCTCATCCAACTCATCTGCTACCCCTAAAATTCTCATCTCATTCCAATTAATCTTAAAATGACTAACAGTAGTGAGTGGAGAAAATCTTTGGTACCTCTCTCCCTCCCAATCATTGAAGATTGCAAAGGGAGCATTGTAGCAGTGGCGGATGTCTCTGGGTCGATCAGATGAAGAATTTGACCTTGATGGTGTAGGAGTCTGCACGCGCTTCCCTGTATTCCTCCTGCTTACCCGACTAGATCCTTCAGTTCCTGACATTGTTGATTCATGTTTTCGGACTGTGGGTAATGTGGACAAAGTCTCCGAGATGCTTGGGCAAGAGTAGATCTAGGTTTTGGAATTGAGAATTCTTGTGGATGGTGAATTGTGAGTAAAAATTGGCCACTGCCAAATATATAGTTTCTCATTCTGACCTACCTAGCGTACGCCAGGTTTTCCATTTTCCACTTCTAGCGTACGCCACCACTTTCTGGCGTGCGCCAGGTCTTCCAGTTGGGCATAATTGGCGTGCACCAATCACATCCGTCGTATGCCAGTCAGTGAATTTTTCGTGAAAATAGCTTTTGACATTTACATTCTACCTATGTCAACTAACTAACAAACACTTAAACTAATAAATTAATAACAACGCACAAATATACATCTAAACTAATTTTTTTGTGTTTTCTTTAATTTTTAATTTTTTTGGCTTTTATGTATGTTGCATTCCTGGAAAGCTTGAAAACCAGACGCCCCATTCTGATGAGTCATTCCTTTGACAGATTGTCAATTATCATGACCTTTTCGGCACAAAGCCTAACAAAGTCATGATGTATTAGCACAGTCGCTCGATTAGCATATAGTACTATCTCTGATGCAATCACCATTAAAGGTGTAACTTCGATATCCGCCGCTCACAAAGCTCCTCAATCGCGTACCAAGACGAACTTCCTGGTCTCGCAACCTTTTTAGCACGAAGCTTAATGGGGTCTTGACGCAACAAGACAGTTCTCTTGGTTTGCGAAATTGTAGTATGTTTGCTGCAAATACCGTCGTGCTCTAACTTCCCACAATTGTGACAGAACCCAAATCTCGCCATCCTTCTTCTGTAGGCACACTTTGATGTTCCTCTTGAATGTTTCTCTAAATTCTCTTTGCATGTCTAAACGTCTCTTTTGCTTGCTTCAGAATTACGAGACAGATGTTTATGGGGATTTTCTTTGAGATTAGTAATCTAAGCAATAATATATACTTAACATAAAACATCCTGTTCTTTATCCTCTAACAGGTAAAAGAGAAACACTTTTCTTACTGATCCAACTCTTGTTGTTTCAATAGACACACCTCACAATCTGAGTACCATGATGTACTAGTTCCTTTCCTTGCGACTCTCCTAGTGTTATGCCTAATGAAGCCACCATTTAATTCCACGGTTCTCACTTTTGGCAAGGGGTGACTAGCATGTCGTAAGTCACGACGCTCAATTCTCAAAGTTTCTTTTGCCGTACGGAGAATAACTAGGCAAATTTCTAGTGGAAGCTTATTTTTCACTAGGAAACTTACTAGTAAAATGTACTTTGAGCAAAACATTTCTTCCTCTCTTGTAATTCTGCACATAAATGAAAATAATATAATCCCTATTAGTGAAATAATAGAAGTAAATACTAATAAAATTAAAAATGAACCTAAAAAGAAACTAAACATGCTAATTTAGAGTCATCAGCTTGACTACTGTCGTGTTTATGCATTATTCAACATATTAACTAATTTCACTTCTGCAATTTGGTTAATGATGTCTCCTCCCAGGTAGATTTTGCATCTTTGGCCATTAACTCTGAATACCTCCCCCTTGGTACTTTGTAAATCAAGTGCCCCAAAAGAGAACACTTTCATAATCGTGTAAGGTCCGCTCCATTTAGATTTGAGCTTCCCAGGGAAGAGTTTAAATCTAGAGTTAAAAAGAAGAACATGTTGACCCTCTTTAAAATCTTTTCTGATAATATGGGCATCATGTCTTTTTTTTGTCTTTTCCTTGTAGAGTCTTGAGCTTTCGAATGCAAGATCTCGAATTTCTTCCAACTCATAGAGTTGGAGAATTCTTCATTCTCCTGCCTTTTTGTAATCGTAGTTAAGGGTCTTGATGGCCCAGAACGCACGATGCTCAAGCTCTATAGGAAGATGGCATGCCTTGCCAAAAACCAACCTGTAGGGCGACATTCCTATTAGAGTTTTGAATGCCGTTCGATATGCCTATAAGGCATCATCGAGCTTATTCGACCAATCTTTCCTCGTCGATCCAACCGTTTTTTTCAAAATCTTTTTGAGCTCTCGATTTGAAAGCTCCACTTGTCTGCTTGTTTGGAGATGATAAGGTGTTGCCACCTTATGAGTTACCCCATATCTTTTAAGTAGGACTTCGAATAGTTTATTGCAGAAATGTGATCCACCATCACTGATTATTGCTCGTGGTAATCCAAATCTTGAGAAGAGTTTTTTAAGAAATAGGATAACAACTCTAGCGTCATTTGTAGGTGACGCCAAGGCTTCTACCCACTTTGAAACATAATCAACTCCAACCAAGATGTATTTGTTGCCATTCGATGTGGGAAAAGGTCCCATAAAGTCCAACCCCCACACATCAAAGAGCTCAACCTCTAAAATACCAGATAATGGCATCTCATTTCTTTTAGATATGTTACCCATTCTTTAGCAGCGATCACATTGTTTCACAAAGGTACGTACGTCTCTAAATATGAAAGGCCAATAGAATCCGCATTCAAATATCCTTATTGCAGTCCTTGTTGCTCCATAATGACTTGATTAAGTAGTGTTGTGACATTGCTCTAAAATATTAGCTATTTCCCAATCAGCAATGCACCGTCGAAGCATTCCATCATTACATCTCTTAAAGAGATATGGATCATCCCAAACAAACAATTTAGCATCCCTTAGGAATTTCTTCCTTTGAGGATAACTTAGGCCTGCTAGAATAATTTCTCCAACTAAAAAGTTGCCAAAATCTGCATACCAGGGGGCTTTCACTCTACTCATCGTCATCAGAGTTTCATCAGGAAACGCTTCCTGTATCTTACCATTTTTCTCCATCCCGTCACTTTTCTCTAAATGAGAGAGATGATATGCGACAACATTTTTAGCTCCTTTCTTATCTTTGATTGACAAATCAAATTCTTGAAGTAAGAGAATCCAACGCATTAAGTGAGGTTTTGCATCTTGCTTTGAGAATAAATACTTCAATGCTGCATGGTCTGTATAGACTATAACTTTTGAACCAAGCAAGTATGCTCTGAATTTGTCACAAGCATAGACAACTACAAGTAACTCCTTTTCTGTGGTTGTATAATTGAGTTGAGCTCCTACCAATACTCTACTTGAGTAGTAGATAACATGGACCTTCCCTTCTTTCTTTTGTCCAAGTACGTAACCCAAAGCTAGGTCACTTGCATCACACATTAGCTCAAATGGAAGTTTTCAATCCGGCGATGAAATAACCAGGGCTGTTACTAAAGCTTTCTTTAAGGCATCAAATGCCTTCTGACATTCTTTGTCAAAGTTGAAGGACACGTCCTTAACCAACAAATTTGTTAGAGGCTTGGCAATTAGAGAGAAGTTCTTGATGAATCTTCTATAAAAGCCCACATGACCCAGAAAGGCTCTAATTCCTTTAACTGTGGTTGGTGCAATCATCTTCTCTATCGTGTCCGTCTTAGCTCTATCCACTTCCATTCCAGCTTTAGAAATCTTGTGTCCAAGAACTATTCCTTCGTCTACCATAAAATGGCACTTTTCCCAGTTGAGCATAAGATTCTTTTCCTCACATCTTTCCAGTACCTTATCAAGATTTTCCAGACAATGATCAAATGAATTTCCAAATACAGAGAAGTCATCCATAAAAATTTCCATAATCTTCTCGTTCATCTCCCAAAAGATGGACTCCATACAACGTTGGAATGTTGCTGGTGCACAACTTAATCCAAAAGGCATTCTGCGATAAGCAAAAATACCAAAGGGACAGGTGAAAGATGTCTTCTCCTGATCTCTGGGATATATCGCTATTTGGTTGTACCCTGAGTACCCATCCAAAAAGCAATAGTAAGAATACCCCGCTATTCTTTCTAACATTTGATCAATGAATGGCAAAAGGAAGTGATCCTTCCGTGTGGCATCATTCCATTTCCTGTAGTCAACACACACCCTCCAATCGGTCACAGTACATGTTGGAATGAGTTCCCCCTCATCATTGATTACTACTGTCATTCCCCCTTTCTTGGGGACACAATGGATTAGACTCACCCACTCACTATCCGAAATTGGATAGATAATTCCGGCTTCTAGAAGCTTGATCACCTCCTTCTTTACAACCTCCTTCATGTTTGGATTAAGTCTCCTTTGTTGGTCTACCCTCGGCCTTGCTCCATCCTCCATGTGAATATGGGTGCATCATAATTTCTGGGCTTATCCCTTTGATATCGGAGATTTACCAAGTAATTGCCTTAATCCTTTTGTTCACAATTGCGAGCACTTTGTCCTCTTCATCCTTGGAGAGCTTGTTCGAGATTATAATTGGTAACCTCCCTCCATCTATTAAGAATGCATACCTTAGATGCGAGGTAGTTCTTTCAACTCCAAGGATGGAGCTTTCACAATTGAGGGTGGAGTTCTGTACTTCAAATGAAACTCTAGTTCCTTAAGTAGACTGTCCTTATCCATTTCCTCCTTCACTTTTTCCACATATTCTTCTTCTTCTTCTTGTTCTTCTTCTATATCCTCTATCTTAGAAATGTTTTCCTTACAAAATTCCAGGATACAATCTTCTACAACATCAATCTTCATGCACATCCCTTCATCAAGAGGATGGCGCATAATACTATTCATTTTAAACTCAACTTTCTCATCTCCTATTCGGAGAACCAATTTACCATTATGAACATCAATCAACGCGTGTGCAGTATTGAGGAAGGGTCTTCCAAAAATTAGTGGACAATTCTTGTCCTCAGAAAAATCCAGAACCACAAAGTCAACTGGAAAGATGAACTTGTCGATCTTTACCAGGACATCCTCAACCATACCAAATAGTTTCTTTATTGTTTGGTCTGCCAACTGGAGTAGCATAGAAGTTAGCTTTACATCACACAACCCTAGTTTTCGAAATGTCGATAAAGACATCAAGTTGATACTTGCTCCTAGATCACATAAACATTTTGGAAACTCAGTGTCATCAATAAAACTAGGAATTGCAAAACTCCCAGGATCTTGAAGCTTAGTAGGAAGGTTTGTCGAAATTAGAGAACTACAATCTACCATAAGGGCGGCGACTGTCTCTTTATTTTCCCACTTTCTCTTCTCTGTCATGAGTTCCTTAAGAAACTTGGCATAGTGTGGAACTTGATCTAGCATCTCAAAGAAAGAGACACTAATCTGTACATCTTTCATTTTCTCCATAAAGCGGAGAAAGTTATCATCCATTCCTAACTTTCTCTTTACTCTCTAAGGATAAGGTAGAATGGGAATCATTGGTGGTGGTGATACGTAAACTTCTTCTTCCTCTACCACTTTTTCTTCTGATGTTTTCTCTTGCGGCACTTCTTCAACTTTCTCTTCCTCTACATCTTCAACCTTATCTTGGCTAAAGTCCACTGCTTCACTTTCCTTAGCCTTCTCAATGACTGTTTGAGAAGCTAATTCTTTACCACTTCTTAAGGCGATAGCATTAACGTGACCTCGAGGATTTTCTTCGGTAGAACTGGGGAGTGATCCTGAAGCTCTTTAGGCATTTGCCTTTGCAATTTCCCCAAGTTGTATTTCCATGTTGCGCATGGCAGTTGATTGCCCCCTAAGGAATTGTTCCAAATTTTTTTGCCTTGCTTCTTGACTTGCCAAGGCTTTCAGTATTTCGCTTTGGTTAGTTGATGATTCTCCAGTTTGCTGGATGAATTTCTCTACCTTGTCAAATCTTTCCTCTAGGGCCCCCATTCTTTCTCCCAAAAACCCACGTGGTTGAAAACTAGGTGGCGGTCCTTGTTGTGGTGCACGTAATGGTAGTCCTTTATCAGGAACAATTGCCATGCTATCATTATTGCTTCTGTCTTTCCATGAGAAGTTAGGATGATTTCTCCATCCAGGATTATATGTTGAAGAATATGGATTGTTCCCCATTTGGTTTCCTCCTTGTCCTTGACCACTAACAAAATTGATTGGCTCAATTTGTTGGTTTATCATGGCACATTGACTCATATCATGGCCAATGTCACCACAAGCTTCACAATTTTGTTGAATAGTAACAGCATCAACTTTGGTTATGGTCAAGTCTCACAACTGCTTTGCCATTAAATCTAACTGAGCTTGAAATGATGAGTAAGCATCAAGTTCAATCATTCCTCTCTTCTCACTTCACTCAGTTAGTTCCCTCAGCTCTCTTATTGGTTGCTTTCTTATTTCATTTGCGACTATCCTATTTGTTGCTGCCAATTCTTCCAGAATATGGAAGGCTTCATCTCTTTCCTTCCTCAGAAAATTCCCATTGGAGGCAGCATCAACGGTTCCCATTGTTGTAGGTAAAAGGCTGAAATAAAAAGTTTTGAGCAAAGATTCCTTTGTTAAACCATGATGAGGGCAACTCCTTTGTAACTCCTTAAATCTTTCCCAAGTTTCACTCAAAGAATCACCTTCAAATTGTTCAAAGTTAGTGATCTCTTTGACGAGCTTGTTTGTCTTTGAATATGGGAAATATTTATCCAGAAAAGCATTGGCAAGTTCCTCCCAAGTGGTTATTGGAGAATCTTTTAGTTGCTTGTACCATAGTTTAGCCTTATCCCTAAGCGTGTATGGAAACATTCGTATCTTAACAGTATCATCAGATACTCCATGATACTTGAAGTTATCAGCTAATTCCATGAAGTTTCCAAGATGGTCATTTGCGTCCTCATTAGGTAGTCCATAGAACTGACTCAATGCTTGAAGCATATGAATCACTACTGGCTTGATTTCAAAGTGATTAGCTTTAATAGCTGGCTGCTGAATTACAGTTTTTGCTCCTTCATAAGTCGGTCTTCCATAGTCCATTAAAGATCTTCTAGGAGCTTGAACTTGAGCTCCTTGTCCTTCTTGTCTTTAATCCATCCTTGATTTATCTCTTTTAGCTTTGCGTAATGACCTTTCTACTCGAGTAATGTCTTCTTCAAATTCTAACAGAAAATTTTTTGTTGACCTGGTTAAGGGCATGCACGTAATTTTCCTCGCAAGTAACTTGTGTTGCAACTAACGCTAAAAATTAACTCTAATTTTTTTTGGTTTTGTTTTTTTTATTTGTTACTATTTATATATATTATATTATTTTATTATATAAAAGCAAGATTTTCCTATTCCAAGTTCGTTCACCAAATCGAGTATTTAAAACTCGATCCCCGGCAATGGTGCCAATTTGTTTGAGTCCTCTCACACGAGAGGGTCTGCTCTTATCCTTAAGTTTTCTGCTGCTTTTCTAAATGACAGGTCGTCTGTCGGGACGACCTGGCATACGCCAACAAAACCTGGCGTGCGCCATGTTTAACGAATTAGAAGAGTTGGAGTACGCCAACTCTTCTAGCATGAGAATTTTTGCCTCGATGGCCAAAGTTGGCATATGCCACCTATTTCTGGCGTGCGCCAACACAGCAGTTTCTTTTTAGCAGAGTTTGCACAAATGAGTAAGTAAGGAAAAATTGTCCCACAAGGACAGAGTTTAAAGCTTCAACTTGGTTTAGTAACTTGTCTAAGATTAATTTATGAAGTGGTTTGATGGAAACTCTCGTTCTAAGTTGGTTTACTAATCTAACAAATTATGAATTTAGTTACTTGAAGGTTTAGTTTTCTAAACTGATTCTTAACAACTTAATAATCATAAATGAGCAAAGTGAACTTAAAACCACAATAATCATCGAATTCAGAAGGTTTACTAAGTACATAACATGGTCCTAGTGTTTCGAAATCAACCAAACTACACTCTCATGCTAGAAAGGCCTAAATTGCTTCTTTACCTTGCTTAGAATGATAAGATGTTCTCTCGACCCCAAAAACCAACTAAGCATAGCAAAGAACCAACTATATGCATCACTTTAAGGACAATATATCACTGAGTAAGAGTATTAGCAACTCGAACCAGTAACTTATCTAACTAACCTTTCCATTTAAACTATCTCCTCTCGGTTTCAAGTTTAAACTAACTTCTAACCTTGGTGATCAAGCAAGTTTAGCATGGCATTAAGTTCGTTAGTTTGACATGTTCATCATGTTTTTAACCCTCTAAACCGTGACTAAGTAGTGGCTTTAAGCCACCAAACTCAAAGATCAACTACTCACACATGCTTGCAAAGAACAATATAATCAAAAACATGAACATACTTAGCATTAATTAACAAAACGAAGAGTACAAGAGAAGAAAGCTTTACAAGGTGATCCTCAGCTTACTTCCTCACGTTCTTCACAAAAAGGATGGCCAAAATTCGTGCTGCACACTCTCTCTCTCTCACACTTGTCTTTTTTACACTAATGCACTTAATTCACATCAAACAAAAGTCAAAAGTCAAAACAAATATAAACTAACATAATATCCTAACTACTATCCACCACTCCTCCACACTAGTCTGCCAAGGTCACAAGAAGCCCAAAATCCCAAGTGCATAGCCCCTCCAATGTTTTCCACTCAAAGAGGCAGTGGCTGGCAGTGTCACTGTCTGGTCTGGCGTATGCCAACTGAGCCTAGCGTATGCCAGGTCTTTAGATGCTTGGTCATTCGTAATCCATTGTTCTTGCTCGTGGTCGTTCACGTATGGTCCTTCTCTGGCATGCGCCAACTTCCTCTGGCGTGCGCCAGGTTCTCAGCATTGCTCTTCTCACCTTCGCATCTTTCCTCTCGTCCATGCATCTGCTCATGTAGCTCGGTCGTCATCCATTTTCTCGAATTAGCTCCTAAAACCATAAAACATAATGAGAAATAAAATACACAACTAAAAACATGAAATAAAGAAATCTAAGACAAAGATAACAAAAACTAAAATAAAACAACCTCAAATACTAAGAACAAACTATAAAATAGACATAAGTAATGAGTGTTTTAAGCACTCATCAAGTATGTACCTCATGAAAAGAATTGGAGACGGATGTCTCCTCCTTCGGCTCAAAGTTCTCACAAGGTTCGCATATTAACATTCTAGTCTAGTCTAAACAGCAAAACCATTAGTCTAAATAACTGAGTGTGAGATTTCCACATATTCCTAAGCTTTGTACTCGAGTTAAATTTTCTAACTAATAAGGTGACAATCTTCTAACACAAGTTGAAAATTTTTGAAGGGGGTCAAATTTTAAAAAATTTATACCAAGTCTAAACCTAGACACACATATATAAACATATTAAACACAAAAGGAAAATTCCTGAAGGGAACCCTCTCCCACACTTGAATGACACATTGTCCTCAAGGTGTCTAAGATACTAATAAACACCTAATTACAAAAATAAAATAAAATTTGAGACAGTTTTATCTCGATGATCTAGTACATTAAGAAGTAGCAAGGAGATCGAACCCTGCAGAGCTCAAAATCGGAACACTTCCGTACTGGATCACCAAAGATACAAATAAACTTATCTCAAAACAAGCATATAAACAAAATATATATGAACAAACAACATATATCACAAAAATACGAAATGACAATAAAGGAAATAAAAATAAAAATAAAGGAAAAAGGAAAAAGGAAAAAGGAGCTCCATGATCAATTCGTTGTGTGCCTTCTGCAGATCATTGTACGCCTGTGTTCTTCAAGCTAGGCTTGTTGTCTTGCCATGGTGAACATCAAATGTGGATAAAGTGTGCCCTGACGTGCTAGGCTTATAAACAAAAGACATTAAATCTAAACAAACACACACAAATAAAATGCAAACAAATTAACACACTTTATAATACAATCTACGCTAATTTTTTTAGCTTTTATTTACGCTGCATTCCTGGAAAGCTGGAAAACCAGACGCCCCATTCTGATAGGTCACAGGTGCAATTTTTGACTTTTGCAAATCACACAACTCACTAATGACATACCATAATGAACTACCTCTCTGCAACCTTTTTAGCTATAAGCCTAGTTGAGTCACCAAGTAGTAATACGGTATGCTCATTTTGTGAGTTAGTACTATTTTTGCTACAGTCACCTTCGTGTTTGAACTTTTCATGTTAGGTCAATTACCCAATATAAATTGTTGAGCACAACAATCATATAGGAGTAACTTTGACATCTGCCAATCAACCAACTGGTCAATAGCACTCACATTAATCATATAATTGAGAGATTTCAAAATCTCACCCAAGTTTAACCAATCCCAACCAAGAGTGGGAGGTTGTTCAACATTCTGGTAGGGTGTTTTACCTTCAATTTCCATATCCAATAGTAAAGGTTTAGCAAATCTTTTTGGATCTTGAAGTTAAGGTGAAATATTGTGGCGGATAACACTAGACTCTTCCTTAGATATGGCTTCCTCTTTTTTCTCTGAATCTTCAATATTTACCAAATCTATGGTTAAGCAAAATTTACGCACAAAGGAATTAGCACTAGTAATAGGCTCGTCGCCTTCTTTTTGAGTTCTCTCTTCAAACCCAATCTCTTCTTTCTCTTCCTCCTTTTCCTCATTTTTTTCATCCTCATTTGGAAGTGCATTGGCATGAATAAACAAGCTCGTTGGTGTTTCTTGGTACCAATCCTCTGTTTTAAAATCCTCTGTTTCTAGGAATGACGTTGGATAGATGTATGATTGTTGAGGAATGTATGAAGGTTCCTCAACTTTCAAGTCCATTTGCTTATCGTCATCCTCCACTTGCACTTCATTATTTTTCCCTAAATGATAGATAAGCTCGAATGGTTTAATGAAGATGGCATCTTTTGTATGTGCACTAGTGCAAATATCATCTGAGTGAGCTTTGCACTCTCTCAGAAGTTTGACTTGTCGTACACAACTTCTCAAACTCATTGAGTATATTATCACCATTTTCAAACATCTTATCCATTCTTGCTTCCATTGAGTCTAATCTATCTTCAAGGGAATCGAACCTTTGAGGTTGAACTTCTTCATTGCACCATGAGGAATAAGTATTTCCACTCCACATTAGAGGGCAAATGGTTTCATGTTGCCCCTCATTATAATGCTCGAAATTCTCATAGTCTAAGGGTACTCCATGGCGGGCGGGGAACCAGTATTCTGCACATTGACTTTTCTCATGTCCCATGTGTTTTTCCAATTCGAACACTAAGATGGCCAAAAAAATAAAATCCGCGAGTGGTAGTAGCTAAAAGAAATTTTCCGATGAGTTGCAAGAAAATTTTTTAGTTGACAAAAGTTCCTAATCCAAGTTCATAAGCTAAGCTTTAGCTTCAAAACTCAATCCCCGGAAATGGTGCCAATTGATTAGAAGTGGTCTTCAGCATCATGAAACACCTCCAACCACCGTCGCAATATAGTTTTATGAAGTAGGGTTGTCGATCCCACAAGGATTGAGTGAACGCCTTACTCGGCTTACTTTCTATGTTTTAGGAACTTTATTTGGATTGACTGGTTTGGTTTTGGTAACTAACACACTAAAAGCACAAAATAAGAACTCAAGAACAACAACAACACAAATATAAAGATAAGCAAATTAAACAAAAATGATATGATACCAAAGATCGCTTAAACAAACTAAATGGTTCGTTGGGTTTTTTAAGTTCGTGTCATGGTCCGAGTGTTTCAAGGCAACTAATCTATGTTCTCACACTAAATTAGTCTAAGTTAATACTTAGCTAAGATCAAGTGAACTCGACGTGCCCTCGCAATCATCAAGTCACAAAATCCTAGCTAAACATCAACTATAAGTATCACCCTTTAGGACAACCAATTACCAAGAAGGAGTCCACATCTTACAAGGCAACGGATCAACTAACTAATTTTTTGATCAAGTCTTTCTCCTCGAAGATCAAGACTTGATTAATTTCATAGTTCTAGGTGGGGTCAAGTGCGGCTTGGTGGTGGATCTTCTCCCCTTCGAGTTGCGGTCTGGGTCTTGTTGCCCCCACTTTGGAGTGCCCCATCGACGGTGGTAGTGTTCCTCCCTCGCTTTTGGCGAGCTTTGATGGCCTCCCTCCGTGCATCTGCTGTCGGGGGTGGCTGAGGGATCTTGTCGGTGGTGGGTGGTCTTTGGTGGTGGTCAGCTGAGGTGGGCGTCGGTGGTGCTTCGGGGTTGGTCGGGTGGGCGTCGGTGGTGGCTTCGGGGTTGATCGGGCTAGCCCTTTCTTTGGGCGTCGGTGGTGGGCATCGGAGGTGGGCGTTGGTGGTGGCTAGGGTGGGCGTCGGTGGTGGCTTCAGGGTTGGTCGGGCTGTCCTCGTCTGTGGTGTTTGTTGGGGGTTGGAGTCCCTGGGCAGGGGGGGCTGTGGTGGTCGGCTGAGGTGGGCGCCGGTGGTGCTTCGGGGTTGGTCGGTGGGCGTTGGTGGTAGGCGGCGGTTTGGTCCCTGGCTTTGCCGACGGCGGGGTTCTAGGGTTTTTGTTTTTTTAGGTTTGTTCGGGCCTTTTCGGGTTTGGGCTTCGGTGGGTCTTCTCCTGGGCTAGTCCTTTCGCGGATTGGACTTCTTGCGCAGTGGGCTTTGGGTTTTATTTTGGGTGTAATTTTGGGTGTGTCTCTTTTTTTAGAGACATTCTTGGTGTAGTGCTATGTGCACGTTGTGGTGTTTTCCTTGATGGGTAATAAAACATTTTACTTATCAAAAAAAACTAGAACATGCATTTTATCATTTTTACCCATTTTAAACCATTAGAAAACTTAAGGTTTCAAGGCATCACACTACCATGACAACTACTCACACATATTTACAAGAACATAAACACAAACATATATATTTTACAAGACAAAAACATAAGAAAATAAAAGAGTTTAAAGGATAAGGAAGGTGTTACAAGTCCAAGCCTAAGCTTGGTTTTTGCCTTGGCTTCTCCTCCTTCCTTTCTCTCTTCCTTCTCCTCCTTTTCCTCATGCTCTCGGCCTCTCCCTCTCCTTTGCTCTTTCTTTTTTGGTTCATTTTTTTCTAATTGAGATGGCTGCCTTAGTGAATGAATGACTTAGGATATAACAAATATTAAAACATAAGGATATAAAATATCCTACTTACTAACTTAACTTTGTCTCCAACTTTCATCAATTTTCCACATAAGTTAAGCTAGTTGTTGGCCAAAATATCCAAGTGTTTGCCACCCACTTTGGCAAGACACACGACTTTCTGACTCTGGTCACAAATTATGGCGCCCTCCATGCAAGATTTGGCGCCCTCCACCTTGCCTAGTCATGTATATGGTGCCCTCTATGCTCACTGTTGCATTGACGTCTTTTTTTCTTGCAATTTGGACTACTTAGACTCCGAAACGGAAGCTGCCCTTTTAATAAATTGTAGCTAAAGATGTCTTCTTTCTAATGCTACTAACAGCGCCTCAATCCGACTTCTTATGATGAAGTTATGATTTTTTGAATCATAAGAGGTCTGGTCTGACGTAGGTATATGGCGCCCTCCATGGCATCTTTGGCGCCCTCCACGGCAAGCCACGGATTTTTTGAGTAGAGCAAGCCCAATGGAGTTAGAAAACTCCATGGGCTTCCTTTTCCTTCATATTGGTTGCCCTCCTTTCATTAGTTTGTCAAAATCATTTTGCTCGCAACCTCGTGGTCTTGCTCGTGTATTTATGGTCTTGAGCGTGCATTCGTCAAACATTGTCCACAAAGCTCCTAAAAATAAAGAAAACTTAATAAAACCACAAGATAATATAAAAAGAACAAAATGTACAAAACTAAGATTTATACAAAGTAAACATAAAAAAAACAATTAAATACAAAGCTAAAACTACACTAAAATGTACACGAATAATGAGTGTTTTTGACACTCATCAAGTACCTTAAAGCGGATGAAGATAGTAAGCAAAATTCCAATGCCCTAGAATTAATATCAACATGGCTGGTAAAGTCCTTCCTTCACAAGCTTGGATCATTGATTTTAGAACATTGCACATATAGTCCAGATATTGACTTATTTTATGGACCAATTACAATAGTGGTGCACTTTCCATTATACAGACCTAGCTTGACATCAAAATTAAGAAACTTAAAAGCGATAATGGTGCAAATTTAAATCCAACAACATGAAGAAGTTTTGTGTAGCGTCAACACACCATAGCAAAATAGTGTTCTAGAACACAAACAGTCACACATACTCAAGACTGTACAAGCATTGAGATTCTTAAAAAACTTTCCTATAGAATTATAAGAGGAGTGCATACTCACGGTTGTTTACTTGATCAGCTAGCTACCATCAACTCTTATTGCATATAAGATACCATATAACATTGTGTTCAACAAGCCAATTAACTATAGTAACTTAAGAAATTTTGGTTGCTTAGTTTACTCTAATTGCCACACATCCAAATAGTTTGGAAAAAGGAGGATAAGATGTGTGTTCCTTGGATATCCAAATGGTCAAAATGGGTTAGCGTATATGGCCTATTAACTAGATGTAATTTGTCACTTGTGTTGTTGCTTTCATGTAGGACCAATTTTCATTTGGTAAGGTTAATATTGTGAACATCCAAGAAGTTAAGACGTATAGGCTAACTATATCCTCAATCCCAGCCATAGACGTGGTTGAGGACTCTGTGATTTTTTCTGACATGAGACAAGGTGCTTAAAAACCAAATGAAGTAGTTGATAAATGGAGAGCATAAGAGCCTTCTGTGATGCCAATGATAGAAATGGACGTTGGTGATGTTGAGTCACCTTATGTACAAGCAGGGGGAGAAGGTCAATCACAAAGGACGAGAAAATAACTTATCCACTGGAGCAATTATGAAACATATTACCACTATCTATCACATTTTCTCACCTTACCTTGCTTATAAGTAACTCAATAGTATATCTTTTATCACACTTTGTGAGCTACAATCATTTTACTAACTCTCATAAGGTTTTGCTTACAGCCATTTCACCTTATGATGAGCCAAAAAATTCTAATAAGGCAGTTCAATACAAGAATTAGAGAGATTCCATGTAGAGAAGAATCGATGCTTAGTGTCCAACTAAACATGGACCTTACTAGCATTACCAAAGGGGAAGAGAGCCACTCACTTTAAATAGGTCTGTAAATTCATGTTCAAACTTAACAAAGATATAGAATAATATAAGGTAAGGCTGGTGGTGCAAAACTTTAAGTAGATTGAAGGCATAGACTATCATGATCCATATGCACATATGACAAAGCTAGTGACCCTACATTATTTATTAGCAATGACTGCCAAGAATAATTGATTGGTATGTCAAATAGATATAAAAATTGTCTTTCTTCATGATGATCACAAGGAGGAAGTCTACTTGGAAATTTCATAGGATTTTCATAAAATTGGGATACCACTGTATGCAGATTGCACAAGTCATTATATGGCTTACAACAAGCTTCTCATAGCTAGTACAACAAGTTTAATAGTGCATTGTTAAAAAACAAAGTTCACTCAATCACCAGATGACTACTCCTCATTTATCTGAAGAGATTATCAAATTATTGTCATGGCCTTAATATATGTTGATAATGTGATGAGTGCTTAAAACACTCATTAGTTGTGTCCATTTTCTACTTTGTTCTTAGTATTTTAGGTTGTTTTATATGAATTTTAGTTATGTTTGTCTTAGTTTTTGTTTATTCTATGTTTTAGTTGAGCTTAGAGTTTCTTATTGTATTTTCGTGGTTTTTAGGAGATAATTCGAGGAAATGGATGATGACCGAGCTAGACGAGCGGATGCATGGATGAGAGGAAATTTGCGAAGGCAAGAAGAGCAAGTTCTTGAGACCTGGTGCACGCCAGAGAAGGATGGCGTACGCCAAAAAAGCACGAGCACGAATGACCACGAGTATGAACGACCAAATGCGAACGACTGAGCATCTGAAGACTTGGTGTACGCTAGGCATAGTTGGTGTATGCTAGAACAGACAGTGACTGAGCTACCACTTGCCTCTTTGAGTGGAAAACATTGGAGGGGGCCATGCACTCGGGATTTTCGGTCTTCTTGTGACCATAGTAGACAACTTTGGAGAAGAGGGTGAAGAGTAGTTAGGATATTATGTTAGTTTACATTTTATTTGACTTTTGACTTTTGTTTTTAGTTAATTATGTGCATTAATGTAGAAACGAGAGGAGAGGAGAGACTTAGCAGCCATGAATTTTGGCCATCCTCTGAGTGAAAACTGTGAGGAAAAAAAGGAGAAAGCTTCCTTGAATCTTGTAAATCCTTCTTCTCTTGTACTCTTCCTTTTGTTCATTAATGTTAAGCATATGTTCTTGTTTATGCTTATGTTGTTCTTATTTAATATGTATGAGCAGTTGATTTTGTGAGTTTGGTGTCTTGAAATCATATATGTAACAACGGTTTAGAGGGTTAAACTCATGAGGAACATGTTATAACCAACGAACTTAATGCTATGCTAAACTTGCTTGATCACCAAGGTTAGAAGTTAGTTTAAACTTGAGACCGAAAGGAGATAGCTTAAATGGAAAGGTTAGTTAGATGATTTGTTGGTTTGAGTTAAGATAACTCTTTCTCATTAACTTATTGTCCTTTAAGTGATGCATATAGTTGGTTCTTTGCTGCGTTTAGTTGGTTTTTTGGGTCAAAAGAACATCTTACCATCCTAAGCTTAGTTTAAAATCAACTTAGATCATTCTAGCGTGAAAGTGTAGTTTGGTTGCCTTTGAAACTCTTGGACCATGTCATGTACATAATAAACTCTCTGAATTTGTTGATTCTTTTGGTTTTAAGTTCACCTTGCTCACTTTTGCATATCTAGTTATTTAAATCTGTTTGATAACCAAACCTTCAAACTAGTCAAGTTCATAATCTGTAGATTAGTGATCCGACTTTAGAACGAATGTTTAATCAAATAATCTTCATAATCTGATCCTAGACAAGTTAGTAAACCAATTAGAAGTCTTAAACTCGGTCCTTGTTGGATGATATTCCTAAATTTACTAATTGCTGCAACTCTGTTGAAAATTCTGCTATTTTGGCGTACGCCAAGTGTGACTGGCATACGCCAGATTTGGCCATCCGAGGCCTAAAAATCCCATGCCAGGAAAGTTGGCATACTCCAACTCGACTGATTCGTTGAACCTGGCACATGCTAGGTAGAGTTGGCATATGCTAAGTTGTCCAGACAGACGACTTGTCGTTCCTTTAATAAGAAACCATCAGAGTACTTAATGTCTATGTAGGTGCGAGACAAATTAGCGCCGTTACCGGGGACTAAATTTTAAATGCTCGATTTGGTGAACGAACTTGGATTAGGAAAATTTCTATTTTTATATAATAATATAATATAATTTATATAAATAATAATATTTAAAAAAACCCAAAAAAATTAGTGTTAATTTTTAAAGTTACTTGCAAAACAAGTTACTTACAAAGGAAGTAACGTGTATGCCCTTAACGCGTTCTACTAAAAATCTTTCGTTAGAATTTGAAGTGGACATTACTCGACTAGAAAGGTCATTGCACAAGGATAAAAGAGAGAAAGAAAGGATAGATCAAATGCAAGAAGGACAAGAAGCTGAAGCTCAAGCTCCTCGAAGATCTTTAATGGACCATGGAAGACCAACTTATGAGGGAGCGAAAACAGGAATTTAGCAGCCAACTATTGAAGCTAATCACTTCGAAATTAAGCCGGCCGTGATTCATATGCTTCAAGCATCGTGTTAGTTCTATGGATTGCTTAATGAATACCCCAATGACCATCTTGGAAATTTCATGGAGTTAGCTGATAACTTCAAGTATTTTGGAGAATCTGATGATGCCGTGAAGATTAGGATGCTTCCATACACACTTAGGGACAAGGCTAAATTTTGGTACAAGCAACTTAAAGGTATTCCAATAACAACTTGGGAGGAACTTGCAAATGCTTTTCTGGATAAATATTTCCCATATTTTAAGACAAGTAAGCTCGTCAAGGAGATCACAAATTTCATACAATTTGAAGGTGATTCTTTGAGTGAAACTTGGGAGAGATTCAAGAAATTGCAAAGAAGTTGTCCACACCATGGCCTATCGGAGGAATCTTTGTTCAAGACTTTTTATTTTAGTCTTTTACCAACAATGATGAGAATAGTTGATTCTGCATCTAATGAAAATTTCCTGAGGAAGGAAAGAGGTGAAGCCTACCATATTCTGGAAGAATTGGCTACAACAAACAGGATAATCGCCCAAGAAAGAAGGAAGCAACCAATCAAAGAACTAAGAGAACTAACTGAGCGAAGCGAGAAGAAATGAATTATTGAACTTGATGCTTCCTCATCATTTTAAGCTTAGCTAGATTTAATGGCAAAACAGTTACGTGAATTGACCTTAATCAAAGTTGATGCCATTGCTGTACAACAGAATTGCGAAGCTTGTGGCAACATTGGTCACGAGATTAGTCAATGTGCCTTGATGAACCAACAAACTGAGCCAGTCAATTTTGTTAGTGGTCAAAGATAAGAATGGGGAATAACCCATATTCTTCAACATACAATCCTAGATGGAGGAATCATCCTAACTTTTCTTGGAAAGACCGAACCAATAATGACAGTATGGCGATTGTTCCCGATAAAGGATTACCTTTATGTACACCATAACAAGGGCCACCACCTGGTTTTCAACCACGTGGATTTTTGTGAGAAAGAATGGGGGCCCTAGAGGAGAGATTTGACAAGGTGAAGAAGTTCATCCAACAAACTGGAGAATCATCCACCAACCAAAGCCAAATATTGAAGGCATAGGCAAGCCAAGAAGCAAGGCAAAATAATTTGGAATAATTTCTAAATGGACAAGTGACTGCCATGTGCAATATGGAAGTACAACTTGGGGAAATTGCAAAAGCAAATGCCCAAAGAGCATCAGGCTCTCTCCTAAGCACTACAGAAGAAAATCCTAGAGGCCACATAAATACGATTACCTTAAGAAGTGGGAAAGAATTAGCTTCTCAAACAGTCATTGAGAAGGCTAAGGAAACTAATGTTGTGGTCCCCGATCAAGACAAGGTTGAAGAAGTTTCAAATGAAAAAGTCCCGCAAGAGGAAGTTGCGGAGGAAGAAGAAGTTTACATACCACCACCACCAATGATTCCCATTCTATCTTATCCTCAGAGGGTAAAGAGAAAGACGGGAATGGATGAGAAATTTCTCCATTTTATGGAGAAAATGAAGGATGTACAGATTACTGTCTCTTTTCTTGAGATGCTAGATCAAGTTCCGCACTATGTAAAGTTTCTAAAGGAACTCGTCACAAAGAAGAGAAAGTGGGAAGATAAAGAGATAGTCACCCTCACGGCAGATTGTAGCTCTTTAATTTCAAAGAACCTTCCTACTAAGCTTCAAGATCCTGGGAGTTTCAAGAACCTTCCCAATTTTATATGTGATTTAGGCTCAAGCATCAACTTGATGCCTTTGTCTACATTTTGGAAACTAGGGCTATGTGAAGTTAAGCCAACTTTAATGCTTCTCCAGTTGGCAGACCAAACTATAAAGAAACCATTTAGTGTGGTTGATGATGTCCTGGTAAAGATTGACAAGTTCATCTTTTCAGTTGCCTTTGTGGTTTTGAATTTTTCAGAGGACAAGAACTGTCCACTAATTTTTGGGAGACCCTTCCTTAACACAGCACATACGTTGGTTGATGTGCATAATGGTAAATTGGTTCTTAGAATTGGAGATGAAAAGGTTGAGTTTAATATGACAAGTGTGATGCGCCATCCGCTTGATGAAGGGATGTGCATGAAAATCAATGTTGTAGATGAATGTATTCTCGAATTTTGCAAGTAAAATATCTCTAAAATCGAAGATAAAGGACAACAAAAAGAAGAGGAGGAAATTATGGAAGAAGTAAAGGAGAAAGTCAACACAAAAGGTCTGCTTGAGGAGTTGAAAATTCATTTGAAATATCGAACTCTACCCTCAATTATGAAAGCTCCATCCTTGGAAATGAAAGAGCTACCCTCTCATCTCGTTCTTAATAGATGGAGGGAGGTTACCAATTATAATCTCAAACAAGCTTTCTAAGGATAAAGAGGATAAAGTGCTCGCAATTATGAACAAAAGGATTAAGGCAATTGCTTGGCAAATCTCTGACATCAAGGGGATAAGCCCAAAAATTATGATGTACCATATTCATATGGAGGATTGAGCAAGGCCGAGGGTAGACCGATAGAGGAGACTTAATTTTAACATGAAGGAGGTTGTGAAGAAGGAGGTGATTAAGCTTCTAGAAGCCAGAATTATTTATCCGATTTCGGATAGTAAATGAGTTAGCCCAATCCATTGTGTCCCCAAGAAAGGGGGAATGATAGTGGTAATTAATGAGGAGGGCGAGCTCATTCCAACACGGATTGTGACTGGTTGGAAGGTGTGTGTTGACTAAAGAAAATTGAACGATACCACACGAAAGGATCATTTCCCTTTGCCATTCATTGATCAAATATTGGAAAGGATAGCAGGGTATTCTTACTATTGCTTTTTGAATGGGTACTCAGGGTACAACCAAATTGCAATATACCCAAGAGATCAAGAGAACACATCTTTCACATGTCCCTTTGGTATTTTTGCTTATCGCAGAGTGCCTTTTGGATTAAGTTGTGCCCCAGCAACATTCCAACATTGCATGGAGTCTATCTTTTGGGAGATGAATGAGAAGATTATGGAAATCTTCATGGATGACTTCTCTGTATTTGGAAACTCATTTGATCATTGTCTGGAAAATCTTGACAAAGTATTAGAAAGATGTGAAGAAAAGAATCTTGTGCTCAATTGGAAAAAGTGCCATTTTATGATAGAAGAAGGAATAGTTTTGGGGCACAAGATTTCTAAAGTTGGAATGGAAGTTGATAGAGCTAAGACAGAGGCGATAGATGATTGCACCAACCATAGTTAAAGGAATTAGAGCCTTTATGGGTCATGCAAGTTTTTATGGAAGATTTATCAAAAACTTCTCTTTAATAGCGAAGCCTCTAACAAATTTATTAGTTAAGAATGTGTCCTTTAACTTTGATGAGCAATGTCAGAAGGCATTTGATTCTCTAAAAAAGGCTCTAATAACAGCGTCGATTATTTCATCACCAGATTGGAAACTTCCATTTGAGTTAATGTGTGACGCAAATGACCTAGCTTTGGGTTGTGTGCTTGGACAAAAGAAAGAGGGGAAGCTACATGTCATCTACTATTCTAGTAGAGTATTAGCAGGGGCTCAACTCAATTATACAACCATAGAGAAAGAGTTACTTGCAGTTGTCTATGCTTGTGACAAATTCAGAGCATACTTGCTTAGTTTAAAAGTGATAGTCTATACAGACCATGCAGCTTTGAAGTATCTATTCTCGAAGCAAGATGGCAAACCTCACTTGATGCACTAGATTTTGTTACTACAAGAATTTGACTTGTCCACTAAGGACAAGAAAGGAGTAGAAAATATTGTCGCAGATCATCTTTCTCGGTTAGAGAAAAGCAACAGAATGGAAAGAGATGGAAAGATAAAGAAAGAGTTTCCTTATAAAACTCTGATGATGATGAGTAGAGTGGAAGCTCCTTGGTATGCTGATTATGCCAACTTTTTAGTTGGAGAAATTATTCCTACAGGCTTGAGTTATCCTCAAAGGAAGAAATTCATAAAGGATGCTCAAATGTTTGTTTGGGATGATCCATACCTCTTTAAGAGATGTAATGATGGGATGCTTAGAAGGTGCATTGCCGATTGGGAAATAGCTAATGTTTTAGACTAGTGTCACAACACTCCTTACTCAGGTCATTATAGAGCAACAAGGACTGTGGCAAGGGTATTTGAATGCAGATTCTATTGACTATACATATTTAGAGATGCACGTACCTATGTGGAACAGTGTGATTGCTGCCAAAGAATGGGCAATATCTCAAAAAAAAATGAGATGCCTTTATCTGGAATTTTAGAAATTGAGCTCTTTGACGTTTGGGGATTTGACTTTATGGGACCTTTTCCAACATCATGTGGTAATAAGTATATCTTGGTTGGAGTTGACTATGTTTCAAAATGGGTGGAAGCTTTGGCGTCACCTACAAATGATGCTAAAGTTGTTATCTGATTTCTTAAGAAACTCTTCAAAAGATTTGGTGTACCTAGAGCAATTATCAGTGATGGAGGATCACACTTTTGTAATAAACCATTCGAAGTCTTGCTAAAAATATATAGGGTAACGCATAAGGTGGCAACACCTTATCATCCCCAGACAAACGGACAAGTTAAGCTTTCAAATCGAGAGCTAAAAAAGATTTTGGAAAAAGACAGTCGGATCGGCTAGGAAAGATTGGTCGAACAAGCTCGATGATCTCCTTATGGGCATATCGAATAGCATTCAAAACTCTAATAGGAATGTCGCCCTACAGACTTGTTTATGGCAAGGCTTTCCATCTTCTGGTGGAACTTGAGCATTGTGCATTTTGGACCATCAAGACCCTTAACTACGATTACAAAAAGACTGGTGAAGGCAGAATTCCCCAACTTGCAGAGTTGGAAGAAATGCATGATTTAGCATTCGAGAGCTCAAGACTCTATAAGGAAAGGACAAAGAGGAGACATGATGCCCACATCATTAAGAAAGATTTCAAGGAGGGCCACCATGTTCTTCTCTACAATTCGCGATTGAGACTTTTCCCTAGGAAGCTCAAATCCAAGTGGAGCGGTCCCTACCTAATTATCAAAGTGTTTCCTTTTGGGACACTTGACCTGCAAGATAGCAAAGGGATAGTCTTCAAAGTCAACAGTCAGAGATGCAAAATTTACATGGGAGGAAGTGTCATTAACCGAGATGTAGAAATGCAATCGGTTAATGAACCATCCAGTACTTGACCAATGATGATAAAGAGTCAAGCTGACGACTCTAAATTAGCACGTTAATGTATATAGTTATATCATTTTCATTTTTAGGAATTTGTCCTCTTTTACCTGCTGTGACCTTAATCATAAGATACACTCCTCATAAGTCGTTAATATTATGGTACTACAGGGTGACTCAAATAGGCTTAGAGCCAAAAGTGTCGCAAGGAGAGGTAGTTCATCATGGTACTCCAATTGTGAGCTGTGCGTGTTGCAAAGGTCAGAGTTGAATTTGTAAATATACTTGTTCTCTTTTACCTGTAAGAGGATAAAGAACAGGATGTTTTGTGCAAAGTATATTTTGTTGGTCAGCTTTTTAGTCAAGAGAAAAATTCCCCCGGACATCTATCTCATCATTCTTTGCACAGTAAAAGAGATATTGAGAATTGAACGAAGCAAAGAAAATTTCTTGAGATATTCTAGAGGAACCTCCAAGAGTGCCTACAAGAAAAGGATGGCGAGATTTGGTTTCTGACATAAATGCGGGAAGTTGGAACACAACGGAGATCACAGCAAACATAGCATGATATCGCAAACCGAGCAAACTGTCCTTCTATGTCAAGACCCTATTAGGCTTAGAGAGGAAAAGGTTGTGAGACCTTGGAGTTCGTCTTGGTACGCGGTTGAGGAGCTGTGTGAGTTGCGTACATCGAAGTTGTATCTTTGATGGTGATTGCATTAGACATAGCATTACACGCCAATCGAGCAACCATGCAATTACGTCGTAACCCTACTAGGCTTAGTGCCAAAAAGGTTACGACAACTGACAGTCCATCAAAAGATATGACCCACTAGAATGGGGCATCTGGTTTTCAAGCTTTCCAGGAATGCAGCATAAATAAAAGCCAAAAAAATAAAAAAATAGAAAAAAATAGAATAGATTGTATAATATGTGAGTTTACTCTAGATGTATGTAGATTTTATGTATATAGTATATGTTCAGTACACCATGTGTAGATGGCGTACAAATGAGTGCTCACCTGAAAACCTAGCGCACGCCAATTCCACTAGGCATGCGCCAGAATTTGAAATTTGGCAAACTTGGCGTACGCCAGGCACAGTTGGTGTACGCTAGCTAGGTCAGAATGGGACAATATAAATTTGGAAGCAGCTGATTTTTGTTCATAATTCACCATCCACCATAATTATCTTCCCAAAATAGCAGATCTACACTTGCCTACGCATCCTGGATACTTTGCCCACATTACCCAACTCATTCCAAGATGTTAGGAGCTGAAGGATTAAGCCGGATCAGCCAGAGGAACACAGGAAAGTGTGCGTGGACACCTACACCATCGGGGTTAGATACCTCGTCAGATCTACCCAGAGACATCTGATAGTGTGACAATGCTCCCTTTGCAATCTTTCACGATTCGGAGGGAGAGAGGTATCAGCGATTCTCTCGACTCACCACTGTTGGTCATTTTAAGATAGATTGGGATGACATGCGTAGACTTGGAGTATATAATGAGTTGACTAAAGCATTTGAAAAGATGGGTTAATGGTACTTCAAGGACAGAAAGATATTGGCTAGGCAGGAGTTAATACTAGAGTTCTACTGCACCTTGCAGGTTGAGCCGAATAGGAGTTCATTCACTACACGTTTCTTTGATACTAATTTTAGCATGAATGAATCCGAATTCGTTGACCTCTTCGACCTTAAGGTTAGAGGTGGAGCTTTAGATTTTCATCTCACTCATCAGGCCCTCAGGGCATGGCATGAGATTACGAGATTTGAGAGATATGAGTCGGGGAGGGTGCCTAATGCACTAATTAGAGAATCACATCTAGGTATCCTCCATCGCTTTATGACTCTGACCATCAGTGGTCACAGGGAAGAGTCTAAAGTGTTCTGATCTCAGCTGTACACCATCGACTGCCTCCGCTATGATATTAGTTTTAGTACTTATACCATGGTTGTTGACTGCTTTGCACGTTTGATTAGCGATAGGAAACCTAGGCATCTTTACCTAGGTCATATCATTTCTCGCATTGCACATCACTGTTTTCCTGAGCGATTTCAGAGTACAGAGGGTTATATTTGGAGCCGGTGCCTCTTGCATTGATAAGCTCAACTACAGCAAGCTAATCAAGAGGACGATGACAATGGATGGCGAGGAGATAGTGCTGTACAAGCCATGGGAGGAGCGCTAGGGGGTCGTAACTACCCTTACCAGGTTGAGCCTTCCACTGGCAGCACAAGAGCTGGACCCTCAGGAGGAGGATCAGAAGGAGGAGGAGCATCATGATGAGGCTAGACCCAGTCATCAGTCTCTACGCTCGCAGGTAGATCTTCATGACCAATTTTTTGTGATGCAGTTATAGCTACAGGGCTACGGAGATCAGCTTCAGGGATATGGCATCCAGCTTCAGCATGTGATGTCATCGACTGTTTGCATTGAGGAGCCCCAGAGAGTTCAGATTGAGGAGCAGCACACGTTCTATGCCGAGCAGTAAGCATTCATGGAGCAGCAGAGGGAGCACGTAGTGTGGATGCGACTATGGGCCGAGAACTTCGGTGCTGGATTCTTGTTTCCATCACAGTCTCCACCGCAACCTCCAGCACAGGATTGACAGGGAGCTCCTACTTCCTTAGTCTTTTTATTTATTTTACTTTATTTATTTTATTTTCTTTACTTGTTTGCTCTTTTGTGTGTTAGATTTTTTGTTGAGTATGTTTGTTTGCTTATCTTTACTTTTGATTTCTTGCATGTTTGTGTTTTTATTTTTGTGTGATATTTGTGTTTTTGTATGCATGTATTAGACACCTTGAGGACAATGTGTCATTCAAGTATGGGGGAGGGTTCCATTTAGGAATCTTTCTTGTTAGGATGTTTAGAGTGTCTAAGACGTGTAGGAATTAGTAGGAACATCACACTCTGTTATTTAGGCAAGTAGTTTCACTATGTAGACTAGACTATAGGGTTTATGAATGTACCTTGTGAGGATTTGAGCCGACGGATGAGATACCAGTCTCTATTTTTCATGAGATGCATATCAATGTTAGTTAATCGAGGCATCCTACTAGTACTTATCGTGGTCTTGGTTACGTGGAAGTTAGTGAAATGACGAGGCATTCTTTGATATTTGAGCCTAGAGCCTTAGAGCCAAGAACCTTCATTACCAATTGCAATAAACCATTTGAGCCAAGCTTTTTCTTGATCTTAGATGAGGAAGTCGACTACGAGCCAACTTTGAGCCTATTATCTATTGTCATCCCTACCTTTCACCATCCGATTCGAGGACACATAGGTTACGCATGTTGGGGGTGTATTGTATTGGGAGTAGTTGGTATCTGAAACTAACTTGGGTTTGTGGTTGGGATTGTTTTGATGATATATGACCATTCGGAAAGCCATTTTTGCCTAGACATGTGCAGTTTGTATAGTGAGATGAATGTATAAAAAAAAGTGAAAAAAAAGAAAAAGAAAAGAAAAAGAATGTGAAATTGAATAAGCATAAGTTTCTAGGCAAAACATGGGCTTCTAGGTCTTAGTACATTGGGATATTGGGAGAGTTTACTTTTATTATACTTGGTAATGATGTTTTAGATTAGACGAGAGAGTGCTTAGTTCATGTATCGAGTCCTCAGATTGGGTGGTTTAGCCACTATCCATATATTTTTACCTCACCCTGACCTTCAGCCCCATTACAAACCAATGAAAAAGCTCCGCGATCATTGACAACCATTGTGACTTTTAGATAATGCTGAGTAGGATATAGGATGCTTTGAGATATTGACCTGTATGCGAGTGATAGGAAAGTTGACCATTCACACTACATGAGTGAAACACTTTACTATCCTCGAGAGGTTAACCTTCTAGTATCTTTTACATAGAGTCAACACTTGTTTAAACAATAGAGTGCCAAGGTTTCTACCAGTTCGTAGTGTTTTGTGTTTTGAATTGATAAACTAACTAGGTTTATGATGAGATTCTGATATAAGTTGATGATTTTGAGAGAAGTTAAGTTTTGATCGAGTCTTGCCAAGTCTTTACCTCATTTTGTGTTTGTGTGTGTTTATATGATTTTTGTTTAGTTTGTATCTGCATTTGAGTTTTGCTTGGGGACAAGCAAAGATTTAAGTATGGGGGTGTGATGAGTGCTTAAAACACTCATTAGTTGTGTCCATTTCCTACTTTGTTCTTAGTATTTTAGGTTATTTTATTTGAATTTTAGTTATGTTTGTCTTAGTTTTTGTTTAGGATAAATTATCCTCAGGTCCCTGACTTTTGTTCGAATTTGTGGTAGGATCCCTGGCTTATAAGAATTTGGTCTAAGGTCCTTACTTTTTGAATTAATATTGGTCTTGGGTCCCTAAAATTATTGCAGATGATGTCAGCAAATGTTTTTTTTATTTTTTTGTCATTAAACTGACCAAAATACCCCTAGGCAATCATCTTCAACCCCAAGTTAAGAACGAATCACTTACTCCTCCACCTTCGTTGTGTTCCCAAGTTAACAAATTAAAATCCCAAGTCCAATAATAAAATACCAGATTACACTCTTACGTTCCCTCATACAGATTGTAATCCCAAGTTCAATAATCGACCATCAACAGCAAACCCTAAGTTTAATAATCGAGATCCTCTCATCTCCTCTCTCCCAATTCTCCAAACTGTAAGAGGAGGAAATTAATGGCTATCTCCGCGCAACCTCCTCCTCAACCCAAAACCCCTCCTCTCCGCCTCCTCCTTTCCTTCCTCCTTGCCTCGTCGCGTGCCTGCTTCGTTGTCTGATCTACTCACAGCAAGTTTGATTGCAAGAAGCCCGACGTCAATATCGGCACCATCAGCCACGTCGACCATGGCAAGACAACCCTTACCACCGCACTCACCATGGCCCTCGCCACCATCAAAAACTCTGCCCCGAAGAAGGAAGCAGCTCGTCTAAGATGAGAGCCTAGCAAAAGGCGTCGACCGCCTTCAGCTCCTCAGCATCGTGTTCGTCGTCAATCTCGAAATTGATAGACATGACCTTGCTGCTCATTCGACCCTTCCATGTCAATGAATTCCAGAACTTGTTGGAGGCACTGATTGCCTTTTTCTTGAACGAATCGATCTTTGTCTTCCTCTCGGTGTGGCCTTGAGTAGAGGAGATGATTTGGAATTTCTGGGTTTTTAATTGGGTTGTATCTGGGTTTTTGTTTGTGACAAATCAAGTTAGATTTAGGGTTTTTTATTTTGTTTTGTTGATTTGGGATGGTTTATTATTTTTAATTGGTTTGCCTGGGTGTTTGTTAATTAGTTTCTGAGATTTCTTGGTTTTGATTTTGGGAGTGCACAATTTGGGATTTCTGGTTTTTTTGATTTTGCTTGGATGTTCATCGTGTTCAACCTGGTTGAAGCAAATTAGTTTTTAAAAAAAAATAAATTTAGGGGTATTTTTGTCTGTTCCTTGAAAAAAAATCAAAAAAATAAATGATGATGTCATCCAGGGACCTCTAACCAATATATCGTTATATATTAAGGACCTTAGACCAAATTCTTATAAGCTAGGGATCCTACCGCAAATTCGAACAAAAGTTAGGGACCTGAGAGTAATTTACCCTTTTGTTTATTCTATGTTTTAGTTGAGCTTAGAGTTTCTTATTGTGTTTTTGTAGTTTTTAGGAGCTAATTCGAGGAAATAGATGACGACCGAGCAAGATGAGCAGATGCATGGATGAGAGGAAATTTGCAAAGGCAAGAAGAGTAAGTTCTTGAGACCTGATGCACGCTAGGGGAGGATGGCGTACCCTAGAAAAGCACGAGCACGAACGACCATGAGCATGAACGATCAGATGCAAATGACCGAGCATCTGAAGACCTGGTGTACGCCAGGCACAGTTGGCATATGCCAGACCAGACAGTGACAGAGCTGTCACTTGCCTCTTTGTGTGAAAAACATTAGAGGGGGCCATGTACTCGGGATTTTTGGTCTTCTTGTGACCATGGCAGACAACATTGGAGAAGAGGGTGAAGAGTAGTTAGGATATTATGTTAGTTTACATTTTATTTGACTTTTGACTTTTGTTTTTAGTTAATTATGTGCATTAGTGTAGAAAAGAGAGGAGAGGAGAGACTTGGCAGCCACAAATTTTGGCCATCCTCTGAGTGAAAAACATGAGGAAAAAAAGGAGAAAGCTTCCTTGAATCTTGTAAATCCTTCTTCTCTTGTACTCTTCCATTTTTTCATTAATGTTAAGCATGTTGTTCTTGTTTATGTTTATATTGTTCTTATTTAATATGTGTAAGTAGTTGATTTTATGAGTTTGGTGTCTTGAAATCATATATGTAACAATGGTTTAGAGGGCTAAAATCATGAGGAACATGTTCTAACTAACGAACTTAATGCTATGTTAAACTTGCTTGATCACCAAGGTTAGAAGTTAGTTTAAACTTGAGACCGAAAGGAGATGACTTAAATGAAAAGGTTAGTTAGATGATTTGTTGGTTTGAGTTAAGATAACTCTTCCTCAGTAACTTATTGTCCTTTTAAGAGATTCATATAGTTGGTTCTTTGCTGAGTTTAGTTGGTTTTTGGGGTCGAAAGAACATCTTACCATCCTAAGCTTAGTTTAAAATCAACTTGGACTATTCTAGCGCGAAAGTGTAGTTTGGTTGCCTTTAAAACTCTTGGACCATGTCACGTACATAATAAACTCTCTGAATTTGTTGATTATTTTGTTTTTAAGTTCACATTGCTCACTTTTGCATATCTAGTTGTTTAAATCTGTTTGATAACCAAACCTTCAAACTAGTCAAGTTCATAATCTGTAGATTAGTGATCCGACTTTAGAACGAGTATTTAATCAATAATCTTCATAATCTGATCATAGACAAGTTAGTAAACCAATTAGAAGCCTTAAACTCGGTCCTTGTGGGATGATATTCCCGTATTTACTAATTGCTGCAACTCTGCTGAAAATCCCATGCCAGGAAAGTTGGCGTACTCCAACTCGACTGATTCGTTGAACCTGGTGCACGCCAGGTAGAGTTGGCGTACGCCAGGTTGTCCAGACAGATGACCTGTCGTTCCTTTAATAAGAAACGAACAGAGTATTTAGTGTCTATGTAGATGCGAGACATAATGCTGACAAACATAAAAGAAGAAAAAATTTGCACAACTAAGAATTATTTGTAGGATCAGCCTGGGATAAAGGACTTGGGTTTGTTAAAGTTTTTCCTTGGCATCGAAGCAGCAAGGACATTGTAGGGTCTCGTACTTAGCCAGCAAAAGTGTACACTAGACATATTAAAAGACTATGGCAAAGAGGGAAGGAAGCCAACTGATTTTTTGATGGAACAAAATTATTGACTTGTAGCAGATAAAGGCTTTGAGTTGTTGGTCCCGAGTAGATATTGCTACCCGATATGTCGATTGATGTACTTTGGGAGTTACGTAACTTGATATCTACTATTCGGTAGGGATACTCAGTCAATTTGATAGCTTGCCAAGAGAGAAGCATATGCTTGCGGTAGAGAAGATGGTCAAACATCTAAAAGGTATAGTTAGACAAGGTACACTACTATGTGCCGATGTTGGAGCTTCACCACTTGCCTATTTTGATGCAGATTATGGAAATTGTCCCACCCCGAGATTTTTGTGGAAAGGATGTTATATCTCATTAGGGTACTCTCAATTTCAGCGTGGAGTAAGAAGTAGATAGTCATGTCTTGTTCCTTAGCAAAGATAGAACATCGTGCAATGGATGCTATAATACGATGTTGGGAATGCCACATCATAGTGGGACGAAGCTTTATTGCAACAATAAAGCATCTTTAGACAATGTAGTAAACTCGGTGTTTCATGAAAGATCAAAGCATGTCAAGATTGACTACCATTTTATTAGTGAATGTTTTCAAATTAACAAAATTATGACTCGATAAATTTTCACGGCTAATCAACTGTCGATATATTGACAAAGGCACTTGGTCGGAAGTGCTTCCATGAACTGTTGGTCAAGTTGGGTGTTGTTAATTTTCACACCAATTTGATAGGAAGTGTAGATAATTATCTAGATAAGGAAATAGAATCTGTTTAGTTGTAGAGTCCTAATATGATGTAATTTTTTAGGACAATATATCTAGATTTTTTGTCTGCGGTTTAAACCATGCAAGCTGTATATATATACTTTGCGACATGCAATACAATCTGTAAGCAGCTCACTTATTTTCACAACCTTCCAAAAATCATAAGCAATAATGTTGGAGCATGGCTCCTTTGAAGTTTTTTTTTAAGTCATAACGGAAGGTCATTGTAACATGGCAAGCTAACCTCAATAGCAAGAAGATGGTGGACGGTAAACAAAATATGCAAGTATCAGAGAAATATGGATTTTATCCCGATAGAGTTTTACTAGCCTACATTTACGAGGAATTCAATACTCCCGAATTGTAAATATTTACTTACCGTTATGTCAGAATAAAATTTACTTACCAGAAAAAGTAAAATAAATTATTATATTACTACTTACAATAGAATCTTATAAATCTTTAACAGGTAGCATAGAAGTCGTATAAGAATCAAATATCAACCAACAAAACACAAAGCACCAACATGAATCACAACAACAGCCTAAAAAATTAATTAAAGAAAACCTTAATCTTCACCAACATTTGTTCCCCATTTAATTAGAATGTAGCCTGGAGCCTCTCAACTAAACTCTTATCCAACTGGAATGCCTTGGCAAGAATATCTTTTGGGATGGTGGGCGTGGATCCGAAGACCGCATTAGCAATGGTAACAACACCCGGGTTCTGGCTGCTAAGAGCCGCTAGAGCAATCGCATTGCCAGTTCCGACGTTCCTCTGGTAGTGAACAAGGTTTATCGGGAAAACGAACACGTCACCCTTCTGGAGGATCTTGGAGATGAGCTTGTTGTCCGGGTTCGAGGTGACGAACCCGACCTCGAGGCTCCCCTCGAGGACAGTCAGGATTTCTGTGGCACGGGGGTGGGTGTGAGGTGGGTTGATCCCGTAGGCCGCGAAGTCGAGCCTGGCAAGAGAGATGCCGAGGGTGTTTAGGCCGGGGATTTGGGCAACGTTGACGGGTGTAACCTTGGATCCCAATGGGTTTGAGATGTTTCCAGCCCAGTGTAGGCCGCTGAAGGAGAAATCTGTGGCTTGAACCATCATTGGGTTCTTGCAAGCAGCTCCATTCACTTTCACTACCAATTGATCAATAACAAATTTTAATTTTGAATTAATGAAAAAAATTATGTTAAACATCGGTAGAAAATTTCAACTTTATTATTTTGTAGAATAATATTCGAAAAGATGTTACTTTAAAATTCTGAGAAGTGAATTATTTCGTGTGACCAATTTATATCCCTACGATTATCGACATACCTCTAATTATATAGTTGGGTTTTAGAACACACCTGCATTGGTAGAATCCGCAACGCAGAAATCTTGGAGGGAGCTGGGATCCGATGCAACGACGAAGGACACGGATAGAGCTAGAATTGTCATGAAAAGGAAGCTGGAAGCCATTTTTTTGATTAATAAATTGAACAGATTAAAGACTCGAGAGGAAGTGTGGTTATCGAACTTTGTAGTAATCACTGATGTGTTTAATTGAAACTTGATGTGCATTTGTATAGTTTTCTCGCTATTTATAGACTAGTTGTGATTAAAAGAGAGCCTTCTTGAAGAGTATCAATTTGGATGCCGTCTTATTGAAAGAGTCTTGCTCGTGTGCCTGTTCAAATACGCGGTTATCATAATCAACCAAAACCTTTTTTTCATTGATTTTACATGCTATTTAATTACATTTAGACAGATAAATATATATTTGAGTTTTCTGACAACTATTTAAATATACATTCTTCAACAACAGAGTCAAAACCCTAGGATCTTCCCACGGCTTGGAGGCTTAAGGTTTTATCTTCTATTTCATTCCTCGCCATAAGTTCTTTTCACCTTTTTCTGTAACATTATTGTGTCGAGGATGGCTCAAATAACAAATATTTTATTAAGCTTGTTGGGTGAAAAGGGTCGTGAGAGTCAAGATCGATCTTGTGACGGCTCTAGAGGCTCGCCCCAAGGTCGGCTTAACTGAGAGTAACAAAGGGTGGCCGGAGCCGGACTACTTCTACTCCTAAACTACGCCTAGACTACGATAAAAGCCGGAGCTTGAGTTGATTTGTCTTTGGTGATTGATTGATAGATCATCCTTTCTTCCTTCATCGTCCGTCCTTTGTATAGGCGTAAAACTTCGTCTTCTACTTGCACTCGGACTCCTTTAATGCCTATCCCGACGATGTTATCCTTATCCGGGCGGAGTACTTATCCTAAGTTTACTAGGATTTATCTTCCTCGGTTAATTCGGAATCCGCATTTATCGCCTCCTCACTTGAGAGACTGACCACGCACGGTCTCTTGACGCGGCTCCTCAAGCGAATGTGATTATCCGAAAATAACCTTCCAAAGTTTCTAGGTGTCACTAGGCAAAGGTCGTGATACCTTTTGCTTTCCGTGATTTCCAAGTGTCACTAGGCAAAGATATGACACCCTTCGTATTTCGGGAGCTATAGGTGTCACCAGGTAATGGCTATAACACCCTTTGCGTTTCGAAGCCTCGAGGTAGCGCTAGGTAAGGTGTTGACACCCTTCGCTTTTCGGAAGCTCTAAGTGTCACCAGGTGCAGGTTATGACACCTTTTGCGTTCCAGAGCTTTAAAGTGTCGCTAAGCAAGGTGGTGTTACTTTTTGCCTTTCGGAAGCCTTAAGTGTCTCTAGGCGAAGCGGTGATGACACTCCCCACTTTCCGAAAACTCTAGGTGTCACTAGGCGAAGGCTAGGACACTTCGCATTTCGGAAGCTTTAAGTGTCACTAGGCGAAGGCGATGACACTCTCCACTTTTCGGAAACTCTAGGTGTCACTAGGCGAATGCTAGGACACTTTGCGTTTTGGAAGCTTTAAGTGTCTCTAGGCGAAGGCCATAACACCTTTCGCTTTTCGGAAGCTATAGGTGTCTCTAGGCGAAGGCCATAACACCTTTCGCTTTTCGGAAGCTCTAGGTGTCTCTAGGCAAGGCAATGACACCTTTTGCTTTTCGGAAGCTCTAGGGTGTCTCTAGGCGAAGGCCATAACACCTTTTGCTTTTCGGAAGCTCTAGGTGTCTCTAGACGAAGGCCATAACACCTTTTGCTTTTCGGAAGCTCTAGGTGTCTCTAGGCGAAGGCCATAACGCCTTGCCTTGTGATCGGCCGAAAACTCCTTGATCGGTCCTAATACCTTGTCTTCTGAAAGCTCGCAATCGACCAAAAACCCTTACGCTTGCCAACGGCCACTCGACCGAAGCTCCTAAGGTCCGTCGACGGTCCGAAATCCCTCTTGAGAGGGAAAAGTGTTGATTTAGTCACTCTTCATACGTAAAGTGCTCTCAATAGTCACCACCTCCTTTTCGGACAAGGAAGGGAATGCGCAGATAGTACCTCTTGAGAGGGAAAATTGTCGCCTTGGTCACTTTTGGCACGTAAAGTGTTTTCAATAGTCACCATTCCTCCTTTTTGCCTAATACCTCTTGGAAGGAAAAAGTGTCACTTTAGCCACTCTTGACAAGGCAAATATTTGCGAGGATCACTCCAAGAAGTGTAAACTTTATCGGACAAGTCACTCTTGACAGGGCAAATATTTGCGAGGGTCACTCTTCACAGGGCAAATATTTGCGAGGGTCACTCTTCACAGGACAAATATCCGTTTTAACCCTCGAAAGGGTATTATTAATTTCCGGATCTAACAAAGCTATAACTGGAGCCATAATAAAAATAATACTCTAATCCACAATGAACTAATCAAGTCAATATAATGAAACGCCGTGTCGTGTGCCGCCGGCTAATAACATTTTTATGTGAATTACGTAGTAATAAGTCTATCGTATCTTTTGGTAAATTTTAAAGTAATAATTTTTTGGGAAAAGTATAATTTTAGTACCTGTGGTTTCGCGCTTTTTGACATATGATCCTGTACTTCAAAAATGACTAAAAAAGTCCTGACGTTAGCTTCGGAGTATCACTTTTAGCCCTCCGAACCTAAATTCGTCCCGAACCTATGGAAAATTTCTTTTTCATCCCGTTTTTTTTACATTTTAGTCCCAAATTCCAAATTTTTTTTTCAATTATATTTATTATATCCTAAATTCGTCCCAAACCTATGGAATTCCGGAAATACCCCTTACCCGCTTCCGAATTTCACCAAACGCTCAACATCAAAGTCCTAGATCTAGGTCTTACGGATCCTCTCGTTTTGGAATCGCTCGATTCGGAGTACGTATGCGAAAGTTATGATATTTCTACCGAAAGTCGATAAACTAAGCCTATCAATCCTAATACCAACCGAAATCACATGAAACTCAAAAACTCAAGACTCAAATCACAAAACTCACAATACAAAAGTCGTAGACAAATGTGTTGCGAACCTACCCGACTTGAAATCATCTAAATCGGAGTTCACATGAAAAAGTTACACATATTCTCCCAAAAGTCGACGAATTCAATACAACAATTCGAACACCGATCGAAACAAAATAACCAAAGGTCGGACCAAGTAGTCACGACAAATACAAATTTAGCGAGGGTCGTAACACCTCGCCTCACAAGAGACGAGGAGAAGAAGAAGAGAGTGGGATATGGGAGGCGATCGGGAGAAGGAGAGGGCGGTGGTGGAGAGGTGACGTGTTAGGATTGATAGGCTTAGTTTGTCGACTTTTGGTAGAAATATCATAACTTTTGCATACGTACTCCGAATCGAGCAATTCCAAAACGAGAGGATCCGTACGACCTAGATCTACGACTTTGATGTTGAGCGTTTGGTGAAATTTGGAAGCGGGTGAGGGGTATTTCTGGAATTCCATAGGTTTGGGACGAATTTAGGATATAATAAATATAATTGAAAAAAGTTTGAGATTTGGGACTAAAATGTAAAAAGAAAGGGATGAAAAAGAAATTTTCCATAGGTTCGGGACGAATTTAGGTTCGGAGGACTAAAAGTGATACTCCGAAGCTAACGTCAGGACTTTTTTGGTCGTTTTTGAAGTACAGGATCATATGTCAAAAAGTGCGAAACCACAGGTACTAAAATTGTACTTTTCCCTAATTTTTTTGGGGATTGAATTCTTGAATATTGTTAAAAAAAATTATATGTATTATATAACTAAACCAAATAACCGACCAAATGCCATTTGGTTGTCCCACCATTATGTATAGCCAGACTCAGTCAAGGGCGAATTAAATATTGATGGAAGAACGGAATTGTTGTATTGTTGTTGTAATCTTATCAAGTGTATGTCTGTCGTTTATATTTGTCGTTTTATTTGATCAATCGTCCATTATATTTGCCGGTATATTTTTCTATTATATTATTTGTTATAGTAGCAACACGAGAAATGTTCTTTCCGACCATAGGACATCCGAGATCCGAAAATTCGAATGTTGTTGCTTATTCAAAACTATTATTTGCATCCGAGATACATAATATTATTTGCATGCGCTATTCAAGTGTCAGACTAGATTGAAAATAAAAGTCGGGTGAGGAGCACAGTAGCTTATGGTTGTAATCTCGTATTCAATAGAGTTTCATAGGATTTATATTAGCTACCGACAGATTTACTTGAGAACTTATCTGTAATTGTATTTATCATGTAATTTAGTATCAAGAATAAAATCTATCTATAATCTAAAAAAATAGTTATGTATTGTGCTAAAATCTTCATATTTAACACTGGATTTAACTCTTTTTAACCACAGTGGCAACCATGCAATCAACTATTTTGTTCTTAGGTAGAACATTTCTTATTACTATATATCTGAGAGAAACAACGCAATGTCTGTACAATAAAAGTCGCCTGCCAATTGCCTATATCACGAATTTCCAAGTTAATACAAAATAATGTTTCCTGATATAAATAAGATTGATCAGGGAAATATATAATGAACAGGTGGGCACTTTACAGGATTACAATAACAACAACAACAATAATAATAATAATAATAATAATAATAATAATAATAATAATAATAATAATAATA
>SOPF01027153.1:61387-109296 GCA_012979155.1 Hypericum perforatum | reverse complement strand
TAATAATAATAATAATAATAATAATAATAATAATAATAATAATAATACATCATTTGCGTCCTTCCATCCACATATAGAATTTGGACCGAATCCGGGACTCGATTTTGCCAATGCGTCTTTTATTATTTGGAAAATAATCATTTTTGTTGAGCTAAAAATCTGAAATTTCGAAACGAAATAACTTTAATATTTAAGACTAATTACTAATTAATTCACTTAAAATCGTTATCAGCCGGCGGCATATAACAAGCTGTTTCATTACCTAGGCACTAATGATTTGCCAATTTTGGATAAGGTAAAATTTTCTTATGAATCATTAATATATTGGGTAGTTATCATCACCATATTTTTCTACTAACACCATTGTTTTGTTTATTGTGATAACAAATCTAAATTCAATAAAAATTTTGATAGGTAACAATACTCTCTTTAAAAATATTTAATCTCGACATCATAAACTCGAAAAAAAACACACTCTAAGTAATGGTAGGTATCGTTATCGCGTATTTGAACAAGCACATGAAAGAGACTCTTTCAAGAAGACGGCTTGATAATTAATGATTTTCGCGGAAGCTCTCTCTTGTAATTTCACTTATGGCTCTGCCTCTGCGTCCTCTATAAATAGCGAGCAAACTATACAGCAGAGTCATCAAGTTTCAATTAAACACATAGCTAATTGAGCACTAATTAGTAATTTTCAGTCTTGAATTTGTTTGACAATAATAATTAATCACCCTCTAAAAGTTCCTGAAAAATGGCTGCCCGCTTCCTCGTCTTGGCATTTCTAGCAGTTTTAGTTTCCTTCGTTGTTGCATCGGATCCCAACTCCCTCCAAGATTTCTGCGTAGCTGATCCCGCCAATACAGGTATATTTTTAAACATTTTTCTATATTAACGAATTGTTTATTAGATTGGATTGCAAGAAAGTGGAATTAACTAACCATAGCGATATCTGAACCTAAAGATAGGGTTCTCCCTATCAATGTATTTCATAGGCAAATTATTCCAATAAATTTTATTGCGCAAGTTTTTTATAAAGTAGACATGTATATCCCTAAAAGATGTATTCTCTTTTTTTTTTTTTGAGGGGAAAATGACTTCATTAATAGAGCAAAGGATACAAAGAGAGTTAAGCACAGCCGAACAGGACAATTACAACGACACAATCAACGAAACAAACAACCAGAACTAGTGGACCAAACCAAAACTACCCACAACAAATGACGCCTCCTTCGTGCTAACACAAAGTTGCAGCCGCCGGCCTCGTTAAAAACCTATCCGGTAAACCTGTCCCCACAGGAGAAACCCGGACTAGGAAAAGAGTGCACCGCGGGAAATCCGCTCTAGCGATAACACTGCTGTAGCAAGCGCCAGATGTTAACCCCTTACAACCAAGTGCCCCAATACCAACTTCAGCCAAAACTGAACACAAACTGACCAAAGATCCACGAGACAAACCCGAGCGAGACCCCAAACCAGAAGTGACAAAAGAGCCAAACGAAAGCCGTCCAATACCATCATAACTCCGAAGATCGCTCAACCTCAAGGATACCTGTCAAATCCGGAGGAGGGAAAGAGAAGAATTGGAAACATACCTCCTCCTCCAGCTGAAGCTTCGTCAATGCGTGGGCAGCTCTATTACCATCGCGTCGTGTGAAGTTAAAGGAGACTCTGTCAAAAGCTTGAGCAGCCTCTTTGCAATCCGTGACCAATAAGGCTAGATCACTTCTGTCTTGTTGCTGCTTAAGTAGAGCCTGTACTAACGGAAGACAGTCAGATTCAAAGCAAACATACCTGAGCCCTAGAACCACAGCAAGCTCTATTCCGATCAGCATGCCACGGGCTTCTAGCAGAGTGGGGTGAATAGGGATATCGTAGCGTCTAACAAAACAGGCAACGAAGGTGCCTGCCTCGTCTCGCACCAAAGCTCCTACTTGTGCAGCCCCAGAATTGTTGATTCCAGCGTCTGAATTTACTTTGAACCAACCCGAATCAGGAGGCCTCCACTTGACAGAGAGATTGATCCCGGCCTTAGGAGGTTGCTTAATAGCTGAAACATACTCTGACCATAACCTGAAGACAGAATCCAAAACAACTAGAGCATCGTCAAAACTTTTGTTATTGAATACAAGCTCATTTCTGACTTTCCAAATACCCCACAACCACGAAGCACGCCGGCCACGTTCCACAGAGTCTTGAACGGACAACAAATCAGAGCATGCCTGCTCAAGAGAAAAACCCTGAAAGGACTGTAGGACAATCCCAGCCTTCCTCCATAAGAGAACTGACAACCTGCACTCAAAAAGAGGTGAAAACCAGTTTCTGGAGAAATAGAACAGAAAGGACAAGAGGAATCAATCATGATGCCACGCTTGAGCAGATTATCACGAATAGGAAGACTATTATCAAGAAGATGCCAGATGAAGGACCGGACCCGAGGCAGACAGGTGAGATTCCAAATACGAGTCCATACTTCCTTAGAAAGAGTCTGAATACCTGGCAGATCAGAAGATTCCCACCAGTCAATTAAATCAATGAAGTAGCCTGATCGGACAGAGTAGATACCATCCTTGTTATGGCGCCACCGGATTAAATCCTCAGGAAGTCTCGGGCTGAGACGGATTGCCAGAATAAGATTCATATCCTCCACTGAGAAAAACTGCTCCAGCAACTGTATATTCCAATCGCAGGTCCCTACAATCAGTAAATCAGAGACAAAGTGTAGAGAATCCGAACCTGGATAAAGATAACGAGGATGACCCAAATCAGAGCCAGGTAACCAGATGTCGTCCCATAAAGCAATCCTTTGGCCATTACCAATTCGCCAATCTAAGTTATTTGACAGCAGCTTCATTCCTTCTCTAATGCTTCTCCAAGTGAAGCTCGGACGATAACCCGCACTGGCAGATAACACTTCACCACGAGGAAAATATCTAGCTTTCAAAACTCTTGCCGGAAGAGAGTGAGGAGAACAAATGAGACGCCAAGCCTGCTTCGCTAACATAGCCTTGTTCGAACTAACCAATCGACGAAAACCCAGACCCCCTTGTGACTTAGAACGACACATTTTTATCCAGCTACGTCAATGCATTTTCCTATGCCCCTCCGAACTACCCCAATAGAAGTCACATAACCTCTTTTCGATCCTATTACAAGTCTCAACCGGAAGGCTAAAACAACTCATAATATAAGTAGGGATAGAAAGCAATACTGATTTAATCAAAGTCTCCCTGCCAGCTCTAGAGAGAAGATGCTCCTTCCAAGTACCAATCTTTGCAATAATTTTATCCTCTATGGAAGAGAAAATGAGTCATTTAGATCTGCCCAATGAGGTAGGTAAACCCAGATAGATATCATTTTCTTTGCCTCTCCTCATTCCCAACAGAGAACAAAGTTGCCCTTGAGTGGTCTCTGACACATTTCTACTGAAGAAGGCCGAACTCTTGCTTATGTTTACCCTTTGTCCAGAAGCCTTCGAATAGATGTCCAAAATAACAAGCACTTGGCGTAATTCTGACTCTGAAGCCCGAACAAATAAAAGAGAGTCATCTGCAAAAAAGAGGTGAGTGACAGCAAGAGCACTACGAGCCACCTTAAGACCATGTATACGATGGGAATATTCAGCATGACAAATAAGAGCAGCTAACCCTTCCACACATAATAAGAAAAGGTAAGGAGAGAGGGGATCCCCTTGGCGCAGCCCCCTACTTGGAGTAAAGAAATCACCCACCTGGCCATTTACCTGCACAGCATAACACACAGTACGAACACACCTCATAACAAGATTAGTAAAAGGCACAGAGAAGCCCATAGCAAGGAGCATTCGTTCCAGAAAAGTCCACTCGATCCTGTCGTAGGCCTTCATCATGTCCAATTTAAGTGCGCACCATCCGCGATTTCCAGTCGTCTTCTTCTTTAAATAATGGTAAGATTCAAAAGCTACAAGTGCATTATCTGTGATGAGACGTCCTGGAACAAATGCACTCTGGTTCTCATGAATAATATCATTCAGAAAAGCTTGTAACCTGTTAGTAATGGCTTTCGTAATAATTTTCATCACAACATTACACAGGCTAATAGGACGAAATTTAGAACAAGAAGTAGGGTTTTTAACCTTAGGAATAAGGGCAATAATAGTGTCATTCATAACAGAAGGATCAGCCCCATCATTAAGCACAGCTAGAGAGAACTTAGTTACCGAGGGGCCAACAGTGGCCCAGTGCTTCTGGAAAAAAAGAGGAGGAAAACCATCTGGGCCTGGAGATTTTGAAGGATTCATCGCTTTGAGAGCAGCAACAATCTCTTCTTCTGTATAAGGCACTCCCAGTTGCTGATTCATTTCTTCGGTCACACGTGTATCAATAAGGTCAGTAACAGCATTTACCTGCACAACAGCCTCAGAAGCAAATAAATTAGAGTAATACAAACGGAACTCCTTCTCTAAATCAACCCAACACCGAACAATCTGACCATCATGGCCATTTAACTGAAGAACTTGGTTTCGCACTCCACGATGTTTAGCCTTCTGATGAAAAAATTTTGTGTTACGGTCACCTTCCTGAAGCCAAAACACACGTGACCGCTGTGCCCACAAAGCTTCTTCTCGAGCTAGAATTTCTTCATGTTGCCGAAGGAGACCCTGGAGCTCTCGTCTCCTAGCTGAAGTCGCCGGAAATCCTTGTACTCTACCTATTCTGTTCTCCAGCTCACACTTTCTTTTACGCACATTCCCAAAAACTTGCTTATCCCACTCACCTAAATGTTTAGCACAAGAGGCAAGTTTAGACCGCATATCTGTTTCTTCAGAATAACCCCAGCCAGATTGTATTTCCTTCCCGATATCCTCGTGTCTTTCCCACATCTGCTCAAAACGAAAACGCCTAGGAGGTGACCGATAGACTTCAGTACAAATCCGACCGAAAAGAGGAGAATGATCCGAACCAATCCGAGGCCGCGCATCCACTGTAGAATGCGGGAAGATATCAAACCAATCAATGGTAGCGAAAACTCTATCCAGTGTACACTCAATAAGATCTCCTTCAATCCGACCATTAGACCAAGTAAACCGCAGACCAGACTGATTAACTTCAGAAAAACCACAAAAATGTATCGCCTCCTGGAAGGCATCAATCCGTTGTTGAGGGATTAAAACACCGCCTCTTTTTTCATCCAATGACCTGATCTCATTAAAATCTCCACCACAAACCCAAGGAAGTGAAGACCTCTGCTTAAGATTTCGTAGTAAACTCCAAGACAAATGTCTATCCTCATTGTAGGGCCATCCATAAAAACCTGTAAATCTCCAAGAACAAAGACCAACAACTTCTGCGTCTATATGATGAAGAGAAAAAGAAAGAAGATTAACGGTCATACCTCTTCTCCAGAAAAGAACAAGTCCACCACTACGAGCACTACCTGAACCCTGACACGGTACGAGAATACCGCACTCAAAACCCAAACGCCATTTTAAGTTCTCCGCTTCCCTCTCTTTTAATTTAGTCTCGGAGAGGAAGAGGAGTTGGGGAGAGCAGACTCTAACCAGTCTGCGAAGCTGACGAACTGCCCTAGGTCTCCCCAGCCCACGGCAGTTCCACCATATAGCATTCATTGCAACCGACGGGGCTGCTGATCAGCCATCGTCCAAATAAATGAGGAGTCCATTGTATCCGAAACAGCGAGAATACGCTTGCTAACTTGATATTCTGACCCTTCCTCAAAGTTGTTCTTCCTTTTTTCTCCAATAATAGGGACCGTAAGTCTTGCACCCAAATCTGAATTTGCTTGAGCCCGTGCATGTTTTTTCCATTTTTTAGTAGACTTCTCTATCTTGCTCATCGTGGTCATTATAGTGTCAGTTTGCATCCTTTCCTCGTCAGTACTGTCCACAGGCTGGTGCAACGGCATCTTAAGATTATCTGCTCCAAACGAGTTAGGGACAACTCCCGTAACATAACGTGGAAAAGCATGAGTTTGTTTTCCTGTGTTTCGAGACTCGTATTGTTCAGACCAGTTCATCTGCTTGCCAGTCCCTTGCGAACAGGGTTTGATCTCCATGGTTTGACTTGCGATGGTGCAACTTTGTTCCTGCATGACAAAAAGCCGTCGGTGAGGTGGTAAATAACGAGGTAACCTGTAATCCGAAGTCAAAGAGAAAGGAATAGAGGAAGCCTGGGTAGCAGAAGTCATGGTCATCTTCTTAGATGGATCAGATGCCGAGAGCTGAATGTTTCTTGGCTGCGATGATGTTCCTGAGGGTGACAATATTCCTAATGTTATGCCAAAGCCTGCAAGTGTGGTTTGTAATCCTTCGACCAGATTGTCAGAGTTCGACTGAGTTGGAATGAGGGAAACCTCCTGATCAAGCTTTGACCCACTGCTCCCACGCACAAGCTGTGATCGCATCCTAGAGTAAGAGGAAAGGTCCTTATTTGGTCCTATCGAGCGACGGGGAGTAAAAGGGGGAGCCCATAGCCATTCTCCATAGCTTCCAGCCAGAGAAACAATTGCAACATCATCTTCGTCCAGGTCGCATAGCTTCTCAATGTGACCTAAACAACCACACCTGTAACAAAAAGACATTAGTTTTTCATATTGGAATGAGATGGTGGCTAACACACCTCCAGCGAATCGGATCTTCTTGGATCGCAATAAGGCGACTCTAACGTCCAGCATAATCTGAACACGCATGAAATTCCCACGAAGATCCTCCGTGTTATCCATAGCCTTAAAGGATCCCAGAATGTTTCCAATAGCACGAGCCGTTTCCAAATTGTAGCCACCCATAGGTAAATCATACACCCGAACCCAAAAGGGGACGTGAAACAGTTCAATCACAGAGGGTTGAATATCATCAGTTATCTCTTTCAGGAGGAGCACGTTCTTATCAAACATCCAAGGTTGATTATTTGAAACCCATTCCAAGTCATGTCTAGATTGAAAAAGAAAGGTGAACCGATTGCGTCCTATCCTAGAGATGGTCAATTCATTCCGGGGTCGCCATATTTCTCTCAAAACATTTTCGAAAGCTGTATGATTGACTGATCGTTCTGACCACACAATTCCCACCATGGAAAAGACTTGCACCGGTCGGTCCTCGCTGAAGGGGGTTGATGACAAATCCAAAACATCTTCATCTACTACTGATGGATTTAAGTTTGTCGTAGCCATGATTAAGATGAGAAAGTAGATTAGCGACCCAATGACTGCACTGTAAGAAAACGACCTGCAAAAGAGGAATAAAACCAAAAGACAAGAAAACGGAAAGCGAAAAGAGGCAAACAAGAGTAAAGTAAACGAAAGACCGAGAGAAAGGGAACGGATGGAATGGAAGATTGGAGGAGATCGGCTGGGAAACGGTGGCAACGACGTAACCCTAGATAGGGAGAGCTCTATCAAGAGAAAGAAACCCTAGGCAGGGAAAAAAAATGTGTTGATTTGGTTTATTTAGCTCACATAGATGTATTCTCTTTTAATAGATAGTAAATATACAATTAATAAAATTGAATTTACAAAAATCGTCCTTAACTACCATTGTGATATAATAGTAAAACTACATACTCGTTACTCCAGTATTTTAAATGGAAATAAACATTTTAACAAAATATTCTGAACAATTTAATGTTTGTCGCTGTTACTTTCCTAACGCATCTCTATTACATCATACGTTGGTTTCCGTATGACAGTGAAAGTGAACGGAGCTGTTTGCAAGAACCCAATGATGGTTCAAGCCACAGATTTCTCATTCAGCGGCCTACACTGGGCTGGAAACACCTCTAACCCATTGGGATCCAAGGTCACACCCGTCAACGTTGCCCAAATCCCCGGCCTAAACACCCTCGGCATCTCTCTTGCCAGGCTAGACTTCGCGGCCTACGGGATCAACCCGCCTCACACCCACCCTCGCGCCACCGAGATTCTGACCGTCCTCGAGGGCAGCATCGAGGTCGGGTTCGTCACCTCTAACCCCGACAACAAGGTCATCTCCAAGGTCCTCCAGAAGGGCGACGTGTTCGTTTTCCCGACCAACCTTGTTCACTACCAGAGGAATGTCGGAACTGGCAATGCAGTTGCTCTAGCGGCTCTTAGCAGCCAGAACCCGGGTGCTGTTAACATTGCCAATGCGGTCTTTGGGTCCACACCGAGCATCCCAAGTGATATTCTTGTCAAAGCTTTCCAGTTGGATAAGACTGTTGTTCAGAATCTGCAAGCTAAGTTCTAATCAGTTGAGGAACAAACATTGTTGTACTGTGTTTTCTTTGTTTGTCGAAATATCACTCTTATACGAGTTTTGTGTTACATGTTAAAGATTTATAAGGTTCTATTGGCACTAATAATATGATTATTTATTATCAGAATATTTTTTTTATATTTACAACCTCGGGCTACACTGGTTGCACTCTTGACAAATTTGTTGGTCGTCGGGTTTGTTGTACTTTATCAGGATCGGTTACAGTCAAGACAAGTGTTGGACACTTTCTCTGTAAGATGAGATTGCTCCGTATATTTTAGTGCATTACAGACTACGACAATCATCCCCAAGATACAACGATTGTTTGGGCGTTTCCAAGAACGTTGCACACGTATGTCGAAACTTTTGGGCAAGTCTTTATATACCCATAACTTTTTTACTCTAACTTTCTAACGAGTGAAGAACGGGGGAGAGAAGAAGAGAACAATGCAATGGAATGCAAGTTGCTGGGATGGTTGAAATGTCAAGTGAAGTCTTCTATTTATAGGATGCCAGTCGACATATTGAAATGTCCAAAAAATACCATTAAATACAAACTCCAAAAGTCATGTCATTTTTTTTATTTCTTTCTATTTTTTAATTTAATTGTTAACCAATTATGTCTCTTCAAAATGAAAAAACACAAACAATCCCCAACTTGGTTAACAATTTACTCTACTAATCACATGAACAATGACCAATGCATGCAGACTCTAATCAAAAGTTATGACATGTTATTATTGGATCGAGAAAGGTAACTTGCTATTTTGAACCTTCTCTAATAATATGTTATCGGATTTACTCGCTATTTAGTGAACATGATGTCTTGAAATGTCAGCTTTTGGCATAAACCAAGACAATAGCATTTACATAATAATAACTCTAGTATGTTTAGGTTCTCACGTGGTGTCCATTTTTGTCATTGACCATATCTTGGATTCATAAATATTTTCCTATTTGAAGTGGCCTCACTACACACTTACATAGGTGATCTCCTAACAGACGTATCCTACCATGCTTCACCTTTATCAAGGTATATGAATCATTAAAAGCATAATGCTTAAACTTATCCTACTTCTGCAGGTTAACACCTGGGCAGCTTCTGAGAATGAGATAGGTTCCATGTAATTAACTAAACTCTTCATAACTTAGTTGACTCATTGAACCAAGTTTGTGGGATCTCCGCTCATCATAGTTGAGTTACTGCTATGGACATTCTTAGTGTGTGAATTTCGATCTCATTGCCCTTAATGCATTGTATATTTTATCTTTATTAATTCCTTTTGTAAAAGGATCAGCTAAATTGTCCTTAGACTTTACGTAGTTAATGATGATCACCCCACTACAGATCAAATATCTAATGGTATTGTGTCTGTAATGGATATGTCGAGACTTTCTATTGTACATTGTACTTTGTGCTCTCTCGATTTACTTACATGCTATCACAATGTATCAATATGGGAGGCACCAGTTTGCTCTAGCATGGAATATCCTCAGAATATTTTTGAGCCATTCAGCTTCTTCCCCGGCTTTGTCTAGTGCTATAAACTCCAAGATACAGCTCCTCCTCCTATAGTGAATACGTATCCACTCGTGGATATGGAGTCCTTTCGATATCTAGTTTGCATCACTGTATCCTTCTAATACAACTAGATATTTAGCATAGTGTATACCATAGTTTATGGTATGCTTTAAATACCGTAAAACCCTTTCCAGAGCTAGCTAGTAATCATTACATGGATTACTTATGAATCTACTAAGCTTACTAACTGAGTATGCAATATTGGGATGTGTGCAATTCATTAAATACATCAAGTTCTCGATAATTTATGCATACCTCAGTTAAGATATTGGGTCCCCTTAATTCTTGGCTAAGTGAAGATTCAAATCTACTAGAGTCTTAATTAAAGGTTTGTCATAAGATTCAAATTTCTTGAGCATGCTTTCCACGTAGTAGGATTGTATCAAGATAATTTTATCAGCTTTTCTAAAGATTTTTATCTCTAGTATGACGTATGTTATATCCATATCTTTTATGTCAAAGTAGTCCTTTAACATGTTCTTAGTTTTCATAATAACCTCTTTATTGCTTTCCAAAATTAGTAAGTCATCTACGTAGAGACATACAAATACATAAGTTTTAGGTATGCTCTTTATGTAAACACATTTATCATACTCATTAATCTTAAAGCTATTCGATAGTATTATCCTGTCAAAATTTCTCGTGCTACTATTTTGGTACTTATTTTAGCCCATATAGTGACTTGACTAGCCAACATACTTTATGCTCTTAACCAAGAGTCATAAACCCTTCAGGTTGCTCCATATATATCTCATCTTTTAGTTCTATATAGAAAAGTTATCTTTACATCCATCTGGTGGATCTCGAGGTTATAGAGTGCTGCCACAAGTATGAGTACTCTAATTGTGGTGAATACATGTCAAAGAAATCATATCCCTCCTTTTGTTTGAACCCCTTAACTACCAATTGATTTTTGTACTTATCGATTGATCTATTAGCTTTGTATTTCCTTTTTAGGATCCACCTACATCCCAAAGGTTTGCAGCCTGTTGAAAGATTCACGATTTCTTACTTATAATTTTGCATAATAGATTCTATCTTACTATTTAGAGTTTCTTTCTATAGAAGAGCATTTGGACTGGACAATGCCTCTTGGATTGTCATGGGTTCATCTTTTAACGCATAGGTTAGATAATCAGGACCAAAGGACTTGGTTACCTTTTTCTTTTTACTACGTCTAGGTTTATCATCTTCCTGATTTGACCATTGCGTAGTCTCGTAAGTCTTTTTCTTGGGATTTCTTTCCTTTCTTTCCTTACTAGTAAAGGTATCTCTCAAGAATGTCACGTTTCTTGATTCTACGACCATTCTCATGTTAATTTTAGAGTTTTTCGATTTGTGCACCAGAAATCAAAAAGCACTACTATTTTTTTGCATATCCGATAAAGATGCAATCAATGGTCTTAGGTCTTATTCTTACTTGCTTAGGCTTAGGTACTTCGACTTTGCTAGGCACCCCCCATAATTTAAGGTAACTATAGGAAAGTTTTCTTCCTTTCCATAGTTTGTATGGAGTTTTGTCCCTTTTTCGTGTGGTAACTTGTTTAGAATATGGTTAGCTGAGAGTACAGCTTCCTCCCATATATTCTGGGGTAACCCTGAGCTAATCAACATAGCATTTATCATCTCCTTGAGAGTTTGATTCTTATGTTCAGCTACGCTATTCAATTGGGGTGAGTATGGAGCAGTCGTTTGATGAATAATATCATGTTCTTGGCAAAGTTCCTCAAATAGAGCTACATACTCTCCTTCTCGATCACTTCGGATCATTTTGATTTTCACGACGAGTTAATTTTCAACCTCATTCTTATACCTCTTAAAGGCATCAAGAGCTTCGTCTTTGCCTTTCAAGAGATATACGTAAGATTATTTCGTGCAATTATTGATAAACGTAATAAAGTATTTCTTCCTGCCTTTACTTTGTATGTGTTTCATATCTCAAGTGTTTGTATGAATTAACTCTAAAGGCGTAGTACTTCTTTCCACTTGATAGAAAGGTGCTTTGGTCATTTTAGCCTCTGCACATATTTCACATTTATCGGATGGGTTGAACTCTAGATTCGGTAATAATTTAAACTTACTAACTTTTTTAGCAAGTTTAAATTTACGTGTCCTAATCTACCATGCCATAAGTTAGAATACTCGGCCAAATACGAAGAAATTTTAACTTTATTTACACTGTCAAAGGTACGATGTATAGTCATTACAATCATCTTAAAGTGCCTCTTCTCTAAGTAATCCTTTGCTTACAAATTGACTGGCTTTGGTCAGTACAAAGTTATAGGCCTCAAATACAAGCTTAAGACCAGCTTTTCTTAACAGTGAGCCAGAAATCAAGTTCTTGCAAATGTCCGAAACATGCAACACATCCTGGAAAGTCAACTGAGGTCAACTTTAGGACCACCTTATTCAGATAGACGATCTTGGACGTTACGGAGTTTCCTATGAACAGCTTTGGGCTAAAAAATTCTAAAAGTTACATTTGGTTACGTAATGTTGTTTAATCGGCTGAAAAATTCATTACCCAAAAGAAATGTAATTTATGATGGACGACTTTTTTTATAACTTCATTTACTCCATAAACTATAAGCAATCACCAAGAACAACTCCGAGTTTTAAGTTCAACTTCTGCATCCATTCGGACAAGCTTTTCATTTCATCTACCCGAAGACCAAGTGAACATATTTTTCGATAGCCTCCCCCCGCGAAGCTTTTGTTCTTGAATCGAATACTGTAAAAAACTCAATTGTTCATGAGTAAACAATTACATAAATCTTATTCCTCAATGAACTTGCAGCATATATACATGAGGAACTATCAGCAATAATACAGCTATATTGTAACAACTACTAACCCATGATTACATTCTAAATAACAGCAGACATAGTCCAGCTGATCATATATATACACACAAGTAATCTCATGCGGAGAGTGGCAAATTATAAAGCTCATGATCACGATCAATCAGTATATGATCATAATGATCATTCAACAAATACCGACTATAAGGATCTACAAAAGTGATATTTGCATCACATTTGGGGCTCACATATACACCACAGTCCGTGACAAAAGCATCCAGATCTTGATGTCTATCAGTTCTTGCTGATGGTGAGATGTCAGGACTGGTAACCACACGAATGTCGACAGGAACCCAGTCATCGAATCCTATCAACATTTCCTGAATCTTGAGATAGTCTTCTTTACATGGTAAGAATCGAGGAAGCAGGTATATGTGCGTCGTAGGATCGTAGAGAAAATATATCTTGTAAAATATCTCCAAGGGACTAATGCTCAATCTTAAACTCAGGTCCTGGTTAACACGAGCGGAACCGTTAAGAGCAAAACTGACATGAACATCTGGAAGCGTTTCCTGTATCCAGAAAGTGACGAACTTTTTGTTGCTTCGGTAGTTGAAGCATCTCGGAATCTTCGATCCGGAAATACAATACTCACCACTATAATGATGATCCATGACCACCTGCCGGATATAACATTATAAATTCTTGAAATCAAATATTACAATATCAATTCGGGATGGTCCTGATTCGTTCCGAAGATGTGGTTTAAGAAATTAAGATACACAGAGAGTACCTGAATAAGGCGGCTTCCATTATCACTTTGAAAATCGATGCCATCGTCATGGAAACTGATGCATTTCAAAGTTATCTGCATGCCATCAAATGGGGTGATTCCCAATTTTCCACAGCCAAGGATACCTAAATCCAGGAGAGATTTGAACTGGTTCCAGGCGGGAAATTCTTTGAGCTCCGGGCAACCAAGGAGTAGAAGCTCTTTAAGATTGTCGAGGCTTCCGACCGAATCATGAATCTTAACCAAGTTTAGACAGCCAGCAACCCGCAGACGTGACAGATTCGGGAGAGCGGAGACATCCGGAACTTCATTCAAACCATTGCAGTCCTCGATCGCCAAACTTGTGATATTCTGAAACTTCTGCAGAGAGATGAAGAAGAAGACGAAAATGCGAGTGAAACTTGTCGAGTAAGAGCATTTTGGAATAACTCGGTGCGATTGGCATGTAAATTTCTTGAAAAAGTGATACTTTTGAGATCTATAAGATTGATATCCAAATTAATATATCAACGTGAGAATTGGGTTGTTTAGGAAAGCACCTTGAATGGCTCATGTAGCTGCACAATTTGAGGAGCATTCTTCAATTGCAACTCCAGAAGCTCATTCCCATGGAAGTTGGATGGCAGAGACGAAGAAGGATAATTCTCCCACTCGAAAACTCTCAAGCTGTTTGGGAGTTCTTTTGGGGCTTCCCTGAAAATAGCCTTTCGAATGATGAGTATCCTCAGGTTTACCATTTTCTTCAACGCCTCACCACTCCATACCACCTCCTTTGGTTGGGGAAACTCTAGCATTAGCCCTTGAATTTTGCTTGTTCCCTTGAACAGAAGCAAAGACATTAAAATACCATTGAGAACACACAAATTTTGTTAACAATGCAACAATAGACATAAGGATCAACAGCTTTACGAACATTGCTTACCATGTCTCTTGTTAAGACTTGAAGAGCATCTTCGTGAAACCAAATTCTGCTTCGTTTCCATGGTTCCCTTTCGGATTCCCGACGTACAAGCTCCCTTCCCATGCTCTGTATCAGATCATGCATCTGAACACGTCCATCTTGTATTTTCACTAAACACTTGTCTTCAAGGGTACTCAGACCGGATTTCAATTTGAATCCGCAGCCTCCTAAAATCTCCTCCACGTAATCGACCGATATGCCTCTCAAGAAACACGCAACATCTAGAAAAATCTCTTTTTCATTGTACTCCAAGCTTTCGTAACTGACTTTGAGTATACCAAAAATCTCATTGTTCATGCTTCTCTGATATGCATCCATGGCAGATTCCCATTTGTCTACCTCCTTAGCAAATAAATGAGATCCAATTATCTCCAATGCCAATGGGATTCCCCTGGCATAACTTAACACGCGCATTGAGACATCCTCGAATCCAATTCTGGGCTCATTACTTCTAAATGCGTTCCAACAAAGTAGTTTAAGAGCCTCCTCCTTATTGAGTTCTGAAACCTCATACATCTTTTCGATCCCATGGCTATGTAGTAGCTGCTTGTCTCTTGTAGTTATGATCACTCTGCTGCCAGGCCCAAACCAATCACATCCACCGGCTAATGCTCGAAGTTGGTTCGATGTAGCCACATCGTCGAGAACTAAAAGGACTCTTTTTGTTTTAAGCCTCTTATCGATAAAGATCGACTGCTGGATATGTGCAAATTCGTGTTTGCTTGTGTTTTGTTGAACATCAACACAGAAACTGGTGCTTTCAAACTGTGCTGCAACCGAGTTATAAACAGCTTTGGCAATTGTAGTTTTGCCAACTCCACCAGTTCCATAGATTCCAATCATAAAGACATCCTTATCATTTTTCTTAATACTTAGAAGAGAGACAACTTGTGATTTTCGAGATTCCAATCCAACTGCTTGCTCCGGGAGCTGCAATAGAGGGTGGTGGTACACAATACTGGATATCCTTTCAATGATCTTGTTTATAAACTCGGATTCTGGCCTACTAATTCACAAAAGAAATGCATAATTCAGAACCCAGAGCCTGAAAGTAGACAGAAATATAATGTTTCGAAGTCAAATCCATGTTTCAGACATAGATGCCATCAAATTGTTATGGGTCCAGCCCATTGGGTTTTGAGCTTTTAATAGTGTTTTGAGAAGTTTTTATTGTTAAAAACTTCAGGTGTGAAGGCAAGAGGTAGAAAACTCACACACACAAAAAACAAAAAGAGAGAAAACATGGGAGGTTTTCATTTTCGGATTTCTCTGCACAGTCACAGTCAGCTCTATGATCGAAGGTCTTTTTACCGTTAGATTTTGCTGAAATTTGGACTGCATGTTCGTGACTTCCGGATCTTCATTTTGACCATTTTGATTGTTCGTGTGAGCTTTGGTTTGGTCAGAAACGTGTCTCGAACAGACCTGCAGTTTTTGGTGATCTCTATACCTTCTTCTGCTATTTTGTTCTCTTATTGTTCTTGGTGATTGTTGGAGGATTGTGAATCCTTTGTAGACTGAATTGGGGTTTTTTTACCTCATTTATCAATAAGATAAGTTAGGGTGGACTCCTCGAAAGGTCCCATAGTTTTTTATCCTTCACATCGAAGGGTTTTCCACGTAAAAATCGTGTGTGTGATTGTTGTACTTTACTTCCGCTCGTTGTTGTCGTTAATTTGATCCCCACAACTTAGTATCAGAGCCGGAGTTGAATTTGTCATACTATGGAGTCGGGTGGTAGTAGCAATTCGATGGTAAAATTGACATCGTCTAATTACTCTATTTGGAGACCGATGATGGAAGATATGTTATATTGCAAGGACTTGTATGATCCAATTGAAACTGTCATTAAATCTGATGGTAGTGTCTCTAGGCCATCCAAACTAGAGCAAATGGAAGAGAAAGAATGGATAAAGTTGAAAAGAAAGGCTTTGGGGACTATTAGGCAATGGGTTGATATAAGCATTTTCAACCATGTGTCACAAGAGTCTGATCCATATGATTTGTGAAAGAAATTGGAAGGTCTTTATGAACGGAAGACTGCTCATAATAAAGCTTCTTTGATTAAGAAACTTGTGAATTTGAAGTTAAAAAGTGGAAAATCTGTTTCTGAGCATCTTAGTGACTTTCAGAATATTATTAACAAGTTGACTACCATGAAAATTTGTCTTGATGATGAGTTGCAGGCTTTATTTTTACTGAGTTCTTTGCCAAATAGTTGAGAAACTTTGGTTGTGACTATTAGTAAATCTGCTCTGGATGGTGTGCTATCTTTGGATGTCATCAAAGAAAGCATGTTTAATGAAGAAATCAGAAGAAAGGAGATAGGAGTTGACAATTCACATGCTCTTGTTATTGAGAAGAGAGGAAAAAGTAAGAGTAGGGGTTCCAAAGGCTATAACAACTCAAGAAGCAGGTCTAAGTCCAGTGATGGGAAGAATCTGACTATATGCCATTATTACAAGAAGCCTGGTCATATCAAGAAATATTGTTTCCGTTTGAAAAGAGAACAAAGGAAGAAGAATGAGTCACAGACAGAAGGAGATGACAAAAACACTGTAGCAACATCTTCTAAGAGTGATGATGGTGTTACTTTGATTTGTGCAACTACAGAGTGTCATCATTGTTGATAGTTCAGACTCAGAGTGGCTTGTAGATACAAGTGCTTTATACCATTGTATTCCGAGAAGAGAGTACTTCATGAACTATCAAGCTGGTGTTAGTGTTAAAATGGGTAACCAAAGCTCAGTAAGCATTGTTGGATTAGGTGATATTCGTATGAAGACTAGTGTTGGATGCATACTTACACTGAAAAGAGTGCGCCACATTCCTGATCTATGCCATAATTTGCTATCTGGCAATGTGCTTGATCAAGAAGGTTTCAGACATACCTTTGGAGATGGCAAGTGAAAACTGTCTAAGAGTTCTATGATAGTTGCACGTGGAGAGTTATGTTGTTCTTTGTACAAGATATATTTGAGTCTATGTTCTGGTGAACTTAATACAATGAAAGAGAAGAATTCTCCTAATTTGTGGCATCGGAGATTAGGACACATGAGTGAAAAGGGTTTGAAATGTCTAGCAGGTAAATCTCTTATTCATGTTGATACTACAGTTGCTCTTAACTCTTATAATCACTGTTTGGCACGTAAGCAGCATAGAGCTTCTTTTATCAGAAAATCTACTAAGAGGCAAGCTAAGCTAGAGCTTGTGCACTCAGATATTTGTGGTCTTATTGAGGTGGAATCTATTGGTGGTAACAAATATTTTGTCACTTTCATTGATGATGCTACTAGAAAAACTTAGGTTTACATGTTGAGGGCCAAGAGCCAAGTGTTTGAGATATTTCAGAAATTTTATGCTATGGTGGAAAGGGAGATAGAAAGAAAATTGAAGTGCCTTAGTTCTGACAATGGTGGTGAGTATACTTCGCATGAGTTCAAGAATTATTGTTCACAATATGGCATTCGACATGTGAAGATAGTTCCTGGCATTCCACATTATAATGGTGTTGTAGAAAGGATGAATAGAACTATTGTGGAGAAAGTGAGGTATATGTTGAAGATGTCTAATCTACCTAAGTCATTTTGGGCAGAGGTAGTAAATACTATTGTTTACTTGATCAACCGTTCTCCATCTATTCTTTTGGGTCTTGATATTCCTGAAAGAGCTTGGAAGGGATTTGATCCCATATATTCACATCTTAAAGTCTTTGGATGTAAAGCTTACATACATGTACCAAAAGATCAGAGATTGAAGCTTGATTCTAAGACTTCTCTATGTGTGTTTGTTGGCTATGGTGATAAAGAGTATGAGTTTAGACTCTATGATCCTGAGAAGCAGAAGGTAGTAAGAAGGAGAGATGTAGTGTTCTTTGAGTATGAGATAGGAGTAGAACTTTTGAGTACAAGATATCATACTTACTCTAATTCATTTATTGATATTACTGATGCTTCTTCTGTTCCTACTTCTATTTCTATTGAACAGCCAACTTATGATGATCTTAATACAATACATGATAGTATTGAAGATGTATAAGCTGATGATGATAGTGATGAACCACAGTTTGATGATGCTCCTAATGATGCTCAACCAGATAACGAAGAGGTTCATGAGCAGGGGGAGCAACCTACCCCGCCAGTGGATGATGTTCATGTTAGAAGGTCAACTAGAGATCGTAAACTTTCTACAAAGTATCCAGACATAGATTACATCTTAGTCATTGATGAAGGAGAACTCGAGAGCTTTCAAGAAGTATTGTTTAGTGAAGATAAAGATCTTTGGCTCGAGGCTATGAAAGAGGAGATGGATTCTTTAAAAAAGAATGAGACATATGAGTTAGTGAATCTTCCTAGAGGTAAGAAAGTCTTGAAAAATAGATGGGTTTTCAAGAATAAGAAAGATGGTGAGAAGATAGTGAAGCAAAAAGCTCGATTGGTGGTCAAAGGATACAACCAAAAAAATGGCATTGATTTTGATGAGATCTTCTCTCCTGTTGTCAAGATGACTTCTATCAGAACTGTTCTAAGACTAACTGCAAGTCTTAATCTTGAGTTGGAGCAGCTTGATATAAAAACTACTTTTCTACATGGTGACTTACATGAAGAAATCTACATAGAACAGCCTGAAGGATTTGAAGAAAAGGGGAAAGAGAAACTTGTTTGCAAGTTGAAGAAGAGTCTTTATGGGCTTACATAGGCACCAAGGCAGTGGTATCGGAAATTTGATTCCTTTATGATAAGCAATGGTTATAAACGAACTTCTACAGATCCTTGTGTGTATTTCAGAAAGTTCCCTGGTGACAACTTCATAATTCTTCTTTTGTACGTAGATGATATGCTGATAGTTGGGCAAGATTCAGTGATGATTAGTAACTTAAAGAAAGATTTGTCCAAGTCGTTTGATATGAAAGATTTGGGTCCTGCAAAGCAAATTTTAGGCATGGAGATTGCTCGTGATCGGAAGGCTAGGAAGTTATGGCTATCTCAAGAAAATTATATTGAACATGTGCTTGAAAGGTTCAATACGAAGCATGCTAAGCCAGTTAGTACACCACTCGCATCACATTTTAAGCTAAGTAAGAGAGCATGTCCTACAACAGAGAAGGAGAAAGCTAGTATGTCCAATATTCCTTATTCTTCTGCTGTTGGTTCTTTGATGTATGTTATGGTATGTACAAGGCCTGATATTGCACATTCTGTTAGTTTGGTGAGCAGATACTTATCCAATCCAGATAAAGTTAACTGGAAAGCAGTAAAATGGATTTTTAGATACTTGCATGGCACTTCCAAACTTTGTTTATGTCATGGAGTTGGCAAAGTTGTTCTTGAGGGGTATACAGATGCAGACATGGATGGTGATCTTGATAGTAGAAAGTCTACCTCAGGTTATGTGTTCACACTTTTAGGGGGAGCCATTTCTTGGCAATCTAAGTTACAAAAGTGTGTGGCTTTATCAACTACTGAGGCTGAGTATATAGCAGCTGTGGAAGCAAGTAAGGAAATGCTTTGGTTGAAGAGATTCCTTCGAGAATTGGGTTTGAAGCAAAATGAGTATGTAGTATTCTGTGATAGTCAGAGTGCTATAGATTTGAGCAAAAATTCTATTTATCACGTTCGAACTAAGCACATTGATGTTCGATATCATTGGTTGTAGAATGTGATTGAAGACAAGCTGATGAAACTGAAGAAAATTCATACAAACAAGAATGGTGCAGACATGTTGACTAAAGTGGTTCCAGGAAGCAAGCTTGATGTTTGTGGAAAGCTTGCGGGAATGAGCTTCAAGTGGTGATTGAAGACTGTTCATCTTCCCCGTGTTGGGCTGGAAGGGGAGATTGTTATGGGTTCAGCCCATTGAGTTTTGGGCTTTTAATAATGTTTTGAGAAGTTTTTATTGTTAAAAACTTCAAGTGTGAAGGCAAGAGGTAGAAAACTCACACACACAGAAAACAAAAAGAGATAAAACAGGGGAGGTTTTTATTTTCGGATTTCTCTGCACAGTCACAGTAAGCTCTATGATCGGAGGTCTTTTACCGTTGGATTTTGCTAAAATTTGGACTGCATGTTCGTGACTTCCGGATCTTCATTCTGACCATTTAGATTGTTCGTGTGAGCTTTGGTTTGGTCAGAAACGTGTCTCAAACAGACCTGCAATTTTTGGTGATCTCTACACCTTCTTCTGCTATTTTGTTCTCTTATTGTTCTTGGTGATTGTTGGAGGGTTTTGAATCATTTATAGACTAGATTGAGGTTCTTTTACCTCATTTATCAATAAGAGAAGTTAGGGTGGATTCTTCAAAAGGTCCCGTGGTTTTTTATCCTTCACATCGAAGGATTTTTCATGTAAAAATCGTGTGTGTGCTTGTTGTGCTTTACTTCCGCTCGTTGTTGTCGTTGATTTGATCCCCACACAAATAAGATCTAATGAAAGCAATTGAAACATAAGACAAGTGAATTAAATACTTACTCTTTTTCGTAAGATTCACCGGACATGTTAGCTACTTCTCGCAAAGCAGACCTCCAAATCTTCACTTTCTCATTGTTGTCCCTGTATCTCTTCTCATGTCCGGACATGGAAACCCCGAAACTGCCTTTTTGGTGTCTTACTTCCGACGGATCCACTTCATAGAAGATCGGGAAAACCACCTGCTTCTTCACTTCCCTGAATTCAAGGATTTTGACAAGCTCGTCAAGGCACCAGGTGGAGGATGCATAGTCTCTCGAGATCACAATGATCGAGATCATGGACGCTTCGATCGCGCCAAGAAGAGCAGGCGAGATTTCATCCCCTATCTGAAGCTCCTCTTGGTCTCTGAAAACATTGATCCCGGCTCTACGAAATGCTTGATATAAATGGTCTGTGAATTTGAAGCGCGTGTCTTCACCTCTGAAGCTCAGGAACACGTGGTACTTCCATTCATGATCACTGAGAGACCTGGAACATGAAACATGTTAAATTCTGATCTCATAGCCACTATAAATAGAAACTCGCCGTCTTAACTTAAATACTACACTGACTTGTCTGCGTGCAGGCTTCCCCCGACAGGAATTGATTCCTCGCGAGGGACGTCAACGCCACGCTTGCTCGAGGATGCAGCCAAATCCTGAATAATCCTCGATCTTCAGTCCAGAAGAGAACTTTACAAATGGAAAATAACTAACAGCACTAAGCGTTGTAATAACAAACAGAAGCGATGTTGCAGACTAATAAAGCTTTTCCAAAAGCACTTACCAAGGAAGAAGAAAGGGGCGAAAGGGCTGCTTCAGCTTGATGGGTTCTTTCTCCTGAAGGTTTATGAGTTCTGTACAACTTGCACCCTGCGAGGAATAATGCAACAAAGAGAAAAGCACCATTAATGGCGACGGATAAATGCTGCAAGCTGGCTGTTTTTTCCATTTCACAGATTTTTGTTTCTTCCAAGACCAAGAATTTTCCAATCACTTTGGAATCGGGGGTTAATATATTACAGAGCAAGTTATCCTTTATTTGTTTAGTCGATGATACGACTTTGAAGTTTCTGAGCATTGTCTGAATAATTTAATTATCCCGTTTAATCCTAATCATCGACCAAATGATGCTGCGAAATTCTAATCCAACAAACTGAATCTTATCTAAATGTTCATTTCAACTATTTTTTTAGACCAATGTGCATAAAAATATAAATTTAAATTGAGTGAAAAAATTAAAAGACAATATATATCTACCAAAAATATTTGTCATTTTAATTTCTCGAATTTAAAATTTTCAACAAATATTTTACTAATGAATCAAAGTACTTTTGTTCAGTCCTTCCCTCAATCCGTTTTTCTAGCCACCTAACATATTGGTCAATTCTGTTTGGTTGACCGTAACTGACAAAACGGCAATTGCGCGAGTGTCTCAAATGTCTGTGCATGTTGCTTGCCGTTAATTTGATCCCGCTTGCGGGCGCCGTTAAAGGGAGAATCTAGCATTGGGCCACTTCCTTTTTTTTTCCTCTCTGAAAAGTCCTTTTTTGAAAGAAAAAGGAAAACTTTAGAACTATAATTTTGGGTGCAAGATTAGGAATGGTAATAGTCAGGATTCTGGTAGGATCTATAGGACCCAGATCTTTATCATCTTTTTTGAAGGTGGATCCAAATCATTATCTTTATCCTCTTTTAGAAATAGGATTCGGGCAAAATATGGTTCCAAAAATATCGGACAGGATCAGGGTCAATCGGCAGGTTCAGGGACAAAAAAATTATTTAATTGAAAAAATTAAACCTACAATCTCAAAATTCATATATATTATAAAATTAAAATACACAATAATGATAAGAATTTTATCTTCCTCCATATAAGTTGGCTTGTTTAACTTTAAGGATTTTTTAGGTAATAAAATTTCAGGATGTTGAATTTAGATTTTGTGGGACTTTAAATAAAAAGTTGAAGATGATTTTTAGGTTACGAAAATTTAGGATATTTATTTAGGAAATTGAAGTTGAAAATATTTAATTAAGAAGTTAAAGTTGAATATGATATCCTGTAATTAAAAAGTTAAAGTTAAATAGCATAGCCTGTGTTACTGGTCTACTGCGTATATTCTAAAGTATTATATATATATATATATATAATTCGGGTAGGATCCGGACAGGATCCTATAAGTCCATATCCATACCCTTATTTTCTTAAATTTCAGGATTCGAGTAGGATTCGAATCTAGGACCCGGTCAAAATCAACAGATCCTAGACCCTTCGGATTTAAAACTGAGTAGATCCTTAAGATTCAGGTCTAATTACCATCCCTATACAAGATTGAGGAAACCTTTTTCTTGTTTGGTACACGACAGGTAAAAACGTCATTAGGACGCGTAATAGTGAGTGGGAGAAAGATAAAATGGGGAGGGAGGAGAGGAGGCAGACACGTGTCATGGATGAGAGAGAGGATGAAAACAAAGGAATAATTTCTAATTAATTTTATTATAAATTTTTAATTATTATAATATAGCAATCTATGTTAATAATTCTAATATTGAACAGACATGCTATTTAAACATTGCCTAGTTATTTAGACATAATCAAAAAATTTATTTTACCGTAGCTAACTATAATATTTTGACATAGTCATCTATTTAGACATAATCGAATTTTTCATTCAAATATAACTCAATTTGTTATTTAGACAATAAAATAAATAAACGAAGAAAGTGAGAGAAAAAAAAGAAATGGAGGTAAAAACAGAAATAACCTGATTATTATTATCATTAGATCTATAATGCACAGTTTATCATTAATATTTACCAAACAAAGTTAAATCATATACATATGAGATCATTTTACTGGGATTAGATTCAGTGGGGATGTCTAAAAATCAATTCCTACCATGGAGATTGTTTCTAGACTGTCAGATGAACATTTTATCCGTAAAATTTTAATCTAACTATTATTATGTTTGAGGCCAAAATTGGTATTAGATTAATAAATGGTATTCCTAATTATCTTTATTTTTCTTATTAATATAATTTTTTAAAAAAAATAAATGTTAACTCGAGATTTTCTCAATTTACATTTAATTGAGATCAGCAGCAGCAAATAATTAATTATATTTGATTTTGAAATTATGAAAACAACCTGCCGTCACCGCCGAGCTTTCCTCCCCCAACCCCAAATCGGCCGCCACCAAATAAAAAATCCATAAATTAATCAAATCCGTCGACCACCTAAATCAAAACCAATCTCAAATCAAAAAACAATTAAACAATCACGCCGGAAAAGTCAACCCTCGCCGTCGGGAAAACAATTAAAAAAACCAACCCATAACCTGTACGACGTGACGACCCAGAATTGAAAAGGCAACTTTTTTTTTCTAGTACAAGTACTTATAACATTTTGCAGGCATACGAGTACTCTTTGGAACATAAGGTTCCTCTTATTGCATTCAGTGATGGGCAGTACTTATGTGATACCCCGTATATGTACTGTGTGAACCGCTTAAGTGATTTGAGTGTTACTATCCATACCAACAAGGTGCACCTTCTTTTAGGGTAAACATCCTGAAAGAACTCTTAAGGTTAAATGCGTTTGGCCGAAGGAAGGATCAGGATGGGTGATCTCCTAGGAAGTTTCCCAGAGTGCGTACGAGTGAGGACAAAGCACGCTGAAAAGACCCGTATTGATACAGTGGAGCCAGTCGGTCAAATCACGGGGCGTTACATTTGGTATCAGAGCGACCTCGACTTGTATAGTGTGATTCGGGGACCGAATGCACCTACAAGCGAGGGATTCTAGGATTGTGTGTATTTGGTGCGACGAGGACGTTGCGTATTTAAGGAGGGGTGAATGTGATAACCCGTATATGTACTGTTTGAACTGTTTAAGTGATTTGAGTGTTACTATCCATATCAACAAGGTGCACCTTCTTTTCGGGCAAATATCCTGAAAGAGTTCTAAGGTTAAATGCGTTTGGCCGAAGGAAGGATCAGGATGGGCGACCTCCTAGGAAGTTTCCCAGGGTACGTGCGAGTAAGGACAAAGCACGCTGAAAAGACCCGTGTTGGTACAGTGAAGCTAGTCAGTCAAATAACGGAGCCTTATAGCTTAACACACTTTCATCACCCTTTCATTGATTCCCTACATAGTATTTATCATGAGTCGTACATGTTTACATCACTGTTGCTTTGTTTATTAGTAGTACTTTACATCTAATTTTTTACGTGATTACGTGATGGGTATAATTTTTTGAATGAGTGTTTTTGGAGGTAATATTTTTTAGAGATTTAATTTTTTGAATGATTTGATAGTTAGATATTGTGTAGCACGATTTTATAGATTACATATTCCCTCTTTTAATGCCTTCATATATTTGTGTGACCAAGTAAATACGATTATATCCTTATAGCCTATAATCCCCGTGGTGAGTATTATGCCCTAATCCCCACCGAATCTGAACTCCATTTTATTAGGCTCAGCACCAATCTACCCTTACAATTTTCACACGAAATTCTAATTGGAAACCCATATATGTAATTTGGTTGACCGAACTTAGTGTTTGGAATAACTGCCCGAACATCTACCTTGAACAACATGGTTTTCTTACGTGGCGAGAAAGAGTACCCTATAAGAAAAATATGTTTGTGTCAAAATCGCAAAGACAATACCACATCTATAGTTGCCCACCTATCTCCCGCCCGAAATTGGATTAGGTGGGGACTAAAGAGATATTGTCCATATATAGGGACAATCATGTGAGCTAATGGATCAGAATATATTCAAAAAAATTCTGATCAAATGGCCATCCAAGGACATTTATGATTTTTGTCCAAAACTAATAAACCCTAGTAGTGGTTCCTTCTTTTTAGGCAAATTACCAATTAATTTCTCTTTTTTAAGAAATTTTAAAATTTTATGAAATTAATTAGTTATCAAAAAAATATTAACAAACAAACTGTTCACCATTTCCTCCTCCATCCACGTTTTCCAAAAATAAAAAACTGTCCATCTTCACGTTCTCAAAACCCTTCATGTTCTCAAAACCAAAAAATCAAAAAAAACTCCACCCTCACGTCCTCACATTTGACGCCCATCGAAGCCTTTCACATTCTCATATCCTTGTTGCAGCCGCCATCCTCCTTGCGTTCTCCTTTTGAAGACCCTCTTATCTGGTGAGTGGTCACCCTCTTGTCCGTGCTTACCCCTCTTACCCTTCTTGTTCGACATTCATCCTTTTTATCATATCATTTTATAATCATTTTTATTTTGTCAGACAAGATGAACAATAAAGAACATACTTCATCGAGAGTAAAAAGGTCACTGCTTAAGCAAAAGCAACCCAAAGAAAAGAAGGTACAATATGCCGAGAGTTAGTGTGCATGTTTGCTTTGACTGAGTTTTACGATATGACTCAGTTGGATTGTTTCCTTTAATGGTTTGTCTATTTGAAATGTCGATTTGATTAGCTACTTTACTGGTTTGATTATTTGTGTTGCTGGTTTCATTGTTTGCTTTGTTGGTTTATCTGTCTAAAATGCTGGTTTGATTGGTTACTTTGCTGGTTTGATTATTTGCTTTGATGGTTTGTCTGTTTGAAATGTTGGTTTGATTATTTGCTTTGCTGGTTTGCTTCTTTGCTTTGTTGGTTCGCTTGTTGGGTTTGCTTGTTCACTTGTTGGCTTTGCTGGTTTGCTTGTTTGCTTCGTTGGTTTACTTGTTTGCTTCGCTGGTTTACTTATTTTAATTTACTTCTTATTCATTGTCCCTATATTCGTCGTCCTTAGTTTTTTTATTATGGGTTGCTGATTTTTTGTACGGTATTGTTGGTTTTTTATTCGGTATTGCTAGTTTTTTTATATGGTGTTACTAGTTTTTTATTTGGTGTTGCTAGTTTTTATTGGTGTTGCTATTTTTTATTCTGTGTTGCTTCTTTTTTATTGGGTGTCACTGATTTTTTATTTTAGATTGCTGATTTTTTTGTTTGGTGTTGCTAATTTTTTATTTGGTTTTGTTGGTTTTTCATTCGGTTTTGTTAGTTTTTCATTCGGTGTTGCTTGATTTTTATTCAACGTCGCTAGTTTTTTATTCTAGATTGCCAATTTTTTATTCGGTGTTGCTAGGTTTTTATTCGTTGTTGCTTGTTTTTTATTAGGTATTGCTGGTTTTTTATTTGTTGCTACTTTTTAACCATGCATGGACTCTCATTATCGTACTTTTAACAGGGATGTTAGTTCTAGTGATATAAATCTGATGGATCAAGAAGTTTCAAGCTGAATTTAATGCAAGAAGTTTGGGCTCAATCCAATGTGTGCAAGACCAAGGACGTCCAAGAAGCCCATGCAAAGCCCATGCATGTCATTGAAGCTAATTTGGAAGCTTAGGATGCACGCAATCTTCTAAAAGCATGCACAAGTGAAGATCTTCTTTTTTGGAACTGCATAAGCTTATTTTGGACGTGCATCTACTTAGTTATTCTACTTAAGATTGTTTCTTGTTTAGTTAGATTTCATTCTGTCAGAATTCACCTATTTAGGATTAAGTATAATTCGGTCAGAATGCAAGCTCCTTTTTAGGAGTTAGTTTGTTTAGGAATATTTTGACACTTTTGGGGCCTAAATAAAGGGTTCCTATGCAATAAAACGAGATCATCTTTTGGCATAAGAAATTGGTAAGTTTGTTAACTCTTGTGTGTTCTTGCTTAGGCTGGTGCGCTTAGCTAGAATGAAACCCTTCACTTACCAAACGGTCCTTCATCACTGTTTGTGGCGTGATTTGACTTTAGGACTTAGGTTCTTGACTTTCTTTGCTTTGGGTTAAGGTTAGCCATCACCAAGGTTCGTGCAAGGCGTAGGTTGTGAGTAGCGGTCTTCTTCATTCTAAAATAACAATGGTGAATCTCCTTACGGAATTCATATCATTTGATATCAGAGCTATGACTTGTTATTTTAGTTCCATTTATCTTTAATTTTTTCTTTTTATTCCATTGTATTCAGTTTGTAGTTTGTTCTTTTAGTTCAAAAAAACAAAAAAGGAGAAAACAAACAGAAAAGAAACAAAGAAAGAGGAAACAAAAAACAAAAGAGAGAAAGAGGAAATGGAATAAAAAGAGAGAAAAGAGAGAAATAAGCGAAGCAAAATAGTAACAAAAACAAAAGAGGAAGCGCAAGACAAAAGAGGAAGCAAGACTAAACAGGAAATTGCAAGACTAAAGCAGAACAAGATGAATTAGGAAGCTTGTGACTAACGAGGAAGCGAAGAGAAAAGGAAGAAGAGGCAAGACTAAATAGGAAGCGATGGACAGGAAAGCAAGAAAAGAAGCAAGAACGAATAGGAAAAGGCAAGAAGACTTCCAACACAAGGAACATGTGAACCACATTCTTCTTTTGATAAGTGAACCGTGTAGGCCAAGTTAAGCCTTACTAGCTTAGTAAAAACTTGCAAGGTTATTGTGAGAGGAAAAAGGCAAGAGTGGTGAGCACATTAGAGTGAAAAAAAGCCAATTATTTGAATGTAAACATGAACGAACTTGAGTGTAACATTCATTAGAGGGCAAACATGTAAGGGAGTGAATTTATGAGGTCTATATTTTTTTACTAACCAAATTTTCTTGCAGCAACATGTTTGAGGAAGGCCAAACTTTAAGGAATGTAGACCTTAAGGTATTAATGGATGCCTTGATGGGGATATAGATGGTGAGAGCGGAGGTTGAGCCAATACACCTATGTATGGGTGCCATAAAGAATTCACGTACTAGCCAATAATCTCGAGAAGTATTTCATGTCCCAAGGAGGAGAGCATCACCTATGGGGAGGACGAGTAGAGATGAGACTGATTGTGATGAGGATGGAGGATTTATAAGGAACATTAGAAAATTGAGGAATGAATGCCAACCTAGGGAGGCAAGGTGGCGAGGAGATGATAATTTGGGCAATGAAGACCATTGGGAGGAATTTAAAGCCTATTTGGTTAGAGAAATTGACTTGCATTCAAAGAAAGTTGGTAAAGCATGACATAAGAATATGTTTTAAGCTAAGTACAAAACTGAGAAGAAGGTATGTTGTTCTGATCAGATTATTGAAGATGTTTTGACATAGGAGGAGTTTGGTGAATTTTCCATTGATTTATTTGATGGAGAGTGTTTTCATGAGCATGACGTGTCACTTCTTTACTTGAGAGATTTGTTCAATTAATCAGAAGTTATGGAATTTGATCACATAAAGAGGCATTTAATTACTATTATTGGTGAACATGAAGAACTTATTGTTGCTAATGACAAGGAAGAGGTTTAGCCTATATCTTACATGTCTCCAGATTTTATTATTATACATGTTGATCATATTGACTTCTTAGAAGTTGATAAGTATGATTATGTTGGAGGCTCAACATTGCTCAACTTGTGGAATAGTTTGAAGTTCAATGAAAGGCTTATAAAAACAAGCAGGTTCTTGGGTTTCAAATTGGAGATTTCTTCGTGCTCTTTATACTCAAAGTATTTATTCAATTGGAGTGGAAGATATCAAGTGTAGCCATGAAGTTCAAAGATTAAACCTTGTTCCAGCAATATTATTCATCCAAGAATGTATAGCGTATGCAAGAATTTGAGGATAAATCCCTTTCAAGGGGAGAGGAATGACATGAATCTAGTTTCAATCTGAATTTAATGCAAGAAGTTGAGCTCAATCCAATGAGTGCAAGACCAAGAATGTCCAAGAAGCCCATGCAAAGCTCATGCACGTTATTGAAGGTAATTTGGAAGCTTAGGATGCACGCAATCTTCTGAAAGTATGCACACGTGAAGATCTTCTATTTTGGAAGTGCATTAGCTTATTTTGGACGAGCATCTACTTAGTTATTCTACTTTAAGATTGTTGCTTGTTTAGTTAGATTTCATTCTGCTAGAATTCACCTATTTAGGATTAAGTATAATTCGGCCAGAATGCAAGCTCCTTTTTAGGAGTTAGTTTGTTTAGGAATATTTTGAGACTTTTGGGACCTATATAAAGGGTTCCTATGCAATAAATGAGATCATATTTTGGCATAAGAAATATGTGAGTTTGTTAACTCTTGTGTATTCTTGCTTAGGCTGGTGTGCTTAGCTAGGACGAAATCCTTCACTTATCAAATGGTATTTCCATCACCATTTATGGCATGATTCGAATTTAGGACTTAGGTTCTCGACTTCCTTTGCTTTGGGTTGAGGTTAGCCATCACCATGGTTCGTGCAAGGCATAGGTTGTGAGTTGCAATCTTCTTCAGCCTAAAGTAGCAACGATCTTATAGCAACATAAACAAGTATCTCTTATATACTAAACTAGTATCTCTTATAAGCCAAACTAATATCTCTTGTATACCAAACCAGTATCTCTTATAGAAACCCAAACTAGTATCTCTTATATGACTGGCTCGTTCTTTCTGTTTGTTGACAAGGATATGTGTTCGCAAGAACTCATTGACAGCACTATTCTTGCTAGGCTTGCTGAAAAGTATAAGATTCTGAAAAAATACAATAAACATACAGCCAGACCAACATCATAAGATTCTAAAATTAGTGATAATGCAAATACAAACCAGCATCGCAACACAGGCAAACCAATGATAGTATACATCTGAACTAGCATCATAACATAATAAAACCAACAATATAGATAATACAAACCAGCTTCTTGGTGCTTTCAACCAATGAAAGAATACAACAAACCAGTGTCAGCATACATTCAAATTAGCACCATAATACTTTCAACCAGTAACAACATATGTGCAAATCAGTGAAAATATACATCTAAACCAGTATCATAACACCATAAAACTAGCAACTTAGCAAAAGTAACCAACATCATAACACAATAAATAGTGTCAACATACATCTAAACAAGTATCATAATACTTTTAACCAGTGATAGCATACATCTGAACTAGCATCATAATACCACAAAACCAATAACATAGCAAAAGTAATCATAACATAACAAACTAGTGTCAACACAAACACAAACTAGTATCGTAACACCTTCAACCAACAATAGCATAAATCCAAACTAGCATAGTAACATAACAAAACTAGTGATAGCATACATCCAAACTAATATCATAAAACAACAAAACTAGTAACGTATCAAAACAAGCTTCTTAGCACTTTCAACCAGTAAGAGGATACATGCAAACCATCTTTTACATCGTATCATGCCTTTTCTTCTTCGCAACTATCGTCGTTGTATTACTCTGCTTGCCCACCAACCATTTTACTTTGGCATTGTCATGTCTTAACCATTTGCCCTTGATGATTGACCTTGCTTTTGGCTATTGTTGGTCATCATATCTTTGAAACGAAAACATCAAATATTAAAAGTTTGGGAACATATCCTATATGGTTAGAATAATAGCGGTTATCATAGAGGATGGTAGTGGTAGTTGTCTTTACATGGTTAGAAGAGAGGATGGTAGTGTAGAGGAAGACAGAGAATGACAATAATGCAAGATAACGATGAAGGAAGCAGTCGTGAGGGGCAATGATGATGAGTGATGAGCAGTGAGGGGTGATAATTATGGACGCTGGTGGACCACAGTGGATAAAGGGGTGAAACTCTTTGTGTTTGGTTGTCATAGACAGAGGTGAACGAGTATTGGGACGAGAAGGATAAGCATTGGGGTCGGGGAGCATGAGCTTTAGGGAAGGTGAGGACGAGCATCGAGATGGTGAGGTTGAGCATCAGGAACAGGGAGGACAGCAACAAAAAGGGAATAGGAAGGGGTAGAAGTTTTGAATTTGGCTGCCATTTTGTTTTTGGTAATAGTAAATTAGAAGAGAGAGGTATATTCAATTATCCTAAAATAGGTTAATTAGATTCTAAATTTACCCAAAATTAGGATATATTAATGTTAATTATGCTAAAAAGGGAAGGTATTAAATGTCTAGATTTTTAAGTTTTGATAAAAATCTAAAATATCCTCGATAACTTTGAACCATTGGATCTTATTTTTTTCAAATAAATTCAAACTTGATGGTCCACAAGCTTGTCCCTACTTAGGGACACCCCTTCTTTGGTCCCCACCGATTCCAAATTCCACCCACACTACTAGCCTCAACATGTAACATTGTGTCATTCGATTAATTGACACCACAAATTTTTCTAACTTACTTTGTGTTCACTTGCACACACCATAAGAAAAATTCACGAGCTCACCTATTTTGATAATAATTTTGGCCATGAGTATTTAACTTTGAAATTTTCTTAGGATGTGATGAAAAAAATTATATCTTATTAGTATGGATAGTGTTGATCAAATTACTTAAGTATTTCACTTTGTTCATTTCATTTATACATATTATTTACGGCATATTACACTCACCCCTCCTTAAATCTTGATATGACTGAACAGATCTTCTTCAACATATTTTTTTATCATTCACACACATTCCAAAAAACATTCTAGGAGGTTATCCTTCTCAATTCGTACTCTCAGACAAGCGTGTTTTATATTGAAGTTTTCTCAAAATATGTATCAGAAAAGAAGGTGCACCTTGTTGATATAATTAATACCAATCAAATCACGTAAGACTTTTCAAATAGAATAGTAGCGGGTATCACAACACTAACGTCCATAACATCAACCTCCACATATCATGTTAGGAATTCTAACAACTAGAGAACAAAATGCAAGAGATGTAGTTTGGTTAAATGTCTATGTCTAGAGGAAAAATTAGAATTTTTATTGATAGTTCTAGTCACAAAGTAATACATAACCCTAAGATAACTCATCCTTAAATAGACAAATTTTTGGTGTGCATGAAACCTATCAAGTCATCATATGAGTCCAAAACAAGAGTGAACCATTGCTAAGCTTGTAAGAAATTTGTGATTCTAGAAAAGTGGCCCATCATACAAGATGGTTTGGACCATATATGTTGTAGTAGTACTAACCCTTTCTTTAACATATATTTTTTTGAATTGATGGTTCCTAATACAGTTGAATATTGTATATATGGGCAGTCAAGGTAAATTGTTTCACTTGCAAGGACCAAGCAATGATTCAAGCTACTAATTTCTTCTCAAGTAGCAATCAGATTCTAGCAAACACCTTTATCCAGGTGGGTTAAAATGTAACCCTCATGAATGCAACTAGACTCATGGGGCTCAACACGCTCGGGATAACCCTATCCTGCATTGATTTCAGAATAGTGGCATTGACCCACACTATGACCCTACTCTCGAAGGCTCTCCCAAAGTAGTGCTCGTCACGTCAAACCCCAAAAAGCATTCATCACGAAGGTGCTTACACTTGAAGACTCATTCGTTTTGCCTGTCAGGCTGGTGCATTATCATAGGAATGTTAATGCAACTGCAAATGCTTGCCTTTGGTGCTTTGCATAGCCAGGTCCCTGACACTATTACTATTGCTGATATTCTCGCCAAGGCCTTCCATTTCAGCATTGTCAAATCCTTGGAATCCAAGTTTTTATGGCAGAAATGGAGGACAGTATTTCATTGAAATAAGTCGTTGTAAATTACATGTCTTATGTAACTTTCAGAATTTCTTCATCACTCGACTTTATGTAATCCATTATTGGAGTAATAGTCTATCTAAATCGAGGAGCTGTATTTTTAGAAGCTTTGGTTGTTATGTCGAGATTGACCTTAGATGTTGTGTGATATGTTATTTTTTAGTAAATACTTTCAAAAGGTTACAAATAATATTGAATCAAACATCAAACTCCTGATTATTGGAGTAGTTTATGGTAGCTGCTGGAATTTTTCTACTATTAAGGGTATGTTTGGTACAGCTGATGAAATTTAGATGTTGGCTGTTAGTTGATAAACTGTCGGTTGATAGTATTCAACTGATAGCTGATATTCGCTTTTTGCAAAAGTGTTTGGTAAATTAGCATTGGATGTTGCTGTTGAGTTATAAAATGACTTATAAGGGTAATTGACTAATAAACATCATTCTTTTTTTTGTGGAAAAAGATTGTGGGTTTAAATTTTTTTCACAATTCTGGTTCTTGGAAGGGGCTTACGGAGACTCGAACCTCCCACCTCATGCTTAAGGTCATACCCCCTTTTGACCGCTAGGCCATACATGCGATGGTAAACATCATTCTTTAATATATAACAAAGTGTCTCTTAATTTAATATTTAATATAGTATATATTATTTATCTCTATGCCTTTGCTAATTAAAAAAAAATTTCTTAATTTAATATTTAATATAGTACATATCATTATCTTTATGTTTCTGCCAATTAAAGAAATATATCTCTTAATTTAATATTTAATTTAGTAGATATTTTTAATCCATATATTTTTGCCAATTAAAAAAGTGCTCATCTTAATTTAATATTTAATATAGTAGATATTATTAAAAAATTCTCTTAATTAGACTTATCTGAATCGATGGTATGTTCGTAATTTAATCTTCCAACAGCCATCCATTAAATGTATCAACCATAAATTGTAGTTGTTTGGAGCCATCAGCTAACTTTTTTTTCTTTTGCCAAATACTTTAAAATTAGCTGATAGATACCTAACAGTCAACCTCTACTCTCCAACACCCAAACCAAATACCCACTAAATATGGTTCGTTTGATCGTAAATTTGTGTTACAAGTATTGGAGTAATAAAATTTGTTGAGGCTAATTTGATACGAGAGACTCACCAGAGGTAAAAAAAAAAAGTAATCCATTTATCATGTCATGGCTATGAATTTTGGTTGATCCTTGAGATTATCTTTTGAATTTGAATTTGAATTAGTCACACTAACAAACAATGAGATATTAAATAATTTTGATGATTAAAAGATAACGGGTTGTGCTAGCTAACTTGCTTCTAATGGGCATGGTAATTTATGAGCCTAAAATTTTAACCTTTCTAAAATGATAAGCAACAATGCTGAACCAGGAACAATCTTAGAATAAAATCAGTACTTGGATTCAATCCGTAGTAACGTAAACTAAATAATCATATTACTAGTGCCAAAAGAATCTTATAAATCATTACAAGGTAACATAAAACTCGTATAAGAGTCAAATTTCAACCAACAAACACAACACAAATATTTGTTCCTCAATTAGTTAGAACTTAGCCTGGAGCCTCTCAACTAAACTCTTATCCAACTGGAATGCCTTGGCAAGAATGTCACTTGGGATGCTCGGTGTAGACCCAAAGACCGCATTGGCAATGGTAACAACACCAGGGTTCTGGCTGCTAAGAGCCGCTAGAGCAACCGCATTGCCAGTTCCGACGTTCCTCTGGTAGTGAACAAGGTTGGTCGGGAACACAAACACGTCTCCCTTCTGGAGGATCTTGGACATGAGCTTGTTGTCGGGGTTCGAGGTGACGAACCCGACCTCGAGGCTCCCTTCGAGGACGGTCAGGATCTCAGTGGCGCGGGGGTGGGTGTGTGGCGGGTTGATCCCGTAGGCTGCAAAATCGAGCCTGGCAAGAGAAATACCGAAGGTGTTTAGGCCCGGGATTTGGGCAACGTTGACGGGTGTAACCTTGGAACCCAATGGGTTTGAGGTGTTTCCAGCCCAGTGTAGGCCGCTGAAAGAGAAATCTGTGGCTTGAACCATCATTGGATTCTTGCAAGCAGCTCCATTCACTTTCACTTCCATTAATAAAACCAAATTATTGATCAATAAACATTAATAATTTTGAATTAATGAAATTGAATTTTGTTAACACACTTAAAAAAAATCAAATTTACGATCATCGAGAATGATATCAAAATTCTTTTTTGTGATAAACTTGTATCTCTACGATTTATCATCAGACCTTGAACTATAAGTCGGGTTTTAGAACGTACCTGCATTGGCAGAATCCGCGACGCAGAAATCTTGGAGGGAGCTGGGATCAGATGCAACGACGAAGGACACAGACATAGCTAGAAATGCAAAGAAGAGGAAGCTGACAGCCATTCTTTAAGGGTCTTTTTTAATTGAAAAATCGAATAAAGTAAATAATCGGGAGGAAATGTGGTTATCTAACTTTGTAGTAATTAGTGATGTGTTTAATTGAAGCTTGATGTTCATTTGTATAGTTTGCTCGCTATTTATAGACTAGTTGTAATTAAAAGTGAGCTTTCTTGAAGAGTATTAATTTGGATGCCGTCTTCTTGAATGAGTCTTGCTCTTGTGCTTGTTCAAATACGTGGTTATCATAATCAACCAATCTTTTGTTTAGTGGATGTTACATGTTATCTAAAGACGTCTAAGTTGACTAATATATATTAGAGACAGAGAGAATCGATAAAATTCTTCCGACAACTATCATACTCATTCTTCAACCGACTTAGATTCAAAATCCGAATGGACTGGAAGCTTAGTTACAATGTCATCTTCTATTTCACTCCCAGTCATGAGTTTTTTTTTTAATTATCTCTTCCTCTAACGCACTGTTACGTCTTTGTGGAATCAAATGAGACACATTTTATTAGGCTATAACTGGAGCCATAAGAAAAATATTACTATTATCTGCAATGGACTAATCCCGTCAAGATAATGAAATACCACATTATGTGCCGCCGGCTCATAACAATTTTTTATGTGAGTTACTTAGTAATTAGTCCATATGTTTTGGTAAATTTTATATTAATAAATTTAATTCTTGACTAGCGTTAAAAAAAATTATTTATTATAACTAGACCAAATAACCGACCAAATGCCATTTGGTAGTCCCACCATTATGTATAGCTAGACTCATTCAAGGGCTAATTAAATGTGAATGGAAGGCCGGACTTGATGTATTCTTGTTGTGATCTTGTCTAGTGTGAGTCTTTCGATTATGTTTGTCGTTTTATTTGATCAGTTGTCCATTATATTTGTCGTTATATTTGATCTATTACTTTATTTGTTATAAGCAACACGAGAAAAGTTCTTACCGGCAATATGGCATCCGAGATCCGGAAATTTAAATGTCGTTGCTTATACAAAACAGCAGCATTGATAAAGAATATTATTTGCATGCGCCATTCAAATCTCAAACTAGATTGGGAAAAAATGGGGTGAGAATAATAACGAGCATAGTAATTAATTTCATTAATATTTATTAGAGTCTCTCTTAACTAGCCATTTGTGTGCTTTGCTTGAGAGTTTACTTGTACCTATCATGTAATTAACTAGCCATTTCTATATATCTATATAGATATATACTCCCACCAAAAAAACTCTAACTGTCTGAGAGAAGCAAGAGCAATGTATGTACAAGTTGACAACAAAAGTTGGCTGCCAAGTGTCAATCACAAATTACCTCCCAAATAAAAAATAATATTTCCTGAAATTAAAATTATTGATCGTTGGAAATATATAATGAACAGATGGGCAGTTTACAAGATTACAACAAGAATACATCATTTCCGTCCTTCCATCCACATATAGACTTGGACCGAATTCGGGACTATTATCCGGAAAACTCACTTAGATCTTGCGAATGAATTTTTTGTTATTCGGAGAAATAATTATTTTAATTGAACCAAAATAAATGAAATTTTGAAGGTGCAACACTGTTAAATATTTATTAGAAATTTTTTACAAATTTTCTCAATCTAAACTTAAATTAGTCAAATTAATGAATATTTGGATAGCATATGATACCAAGAAAATATACTATATGATAAAATACTAATTAATTCACTTAAAACGGTTATTAGCCGGCGGCACGTAACAAACTGCTTCATTATCTAGGCACTGATGATTTTCCGACTGTGGATACGAGTAAAAAAAATTATGATTCATTACTAAAGATGTACTTAATTTCACAATATATTGGTTAACAATATATTTTCTTATCTCTTTTTTTCATACAGACATTATAATGTCAGCTAATCCTAATTTAAATCAAACAAATTTTTGGAAAAGTGACAAAAAAAAAATTTCAACTAAAACTCAAAATCTCTAAATTAAATTAGAATAATATTTTTTTAATTAAAATTGCTAGTTGATACCATTATCGCGTATTTGAACAAGCACATGAGCGAGAATCTTGCAAGAAGTCATGCCAATTAATGATTTTCGCGGAAGCTCTCAGATTTAATTTCAATTATGTCTCTGCCTCTGCATCTCTCTATAAATAGCGAGCAAACCATACACCAGCGTTATCAAGCTTCAATTAAACACATAGCATATTGATTACTGATTAGTAATTTCCCGTCTTTAATTTGGTCGACTAATATATTTAATCACTTTCTAAAAGTTCTTGAAAAATGGCTGCCCGCTTCCTCGTCTTGGCATTTCTAACTGTTAATGTTTCCTTTGTTATGGCGTCGGATCCCAACTCCCTCCAAGATTTCTGCGTAGCCGATCCCGCCAATGCAGGTATATTTAAAACTCTTCCGGATTAACGCATCGTCAATTAGATTGGAGTACAAGAAAGTGGAATCAATTAACCATAGCGCTACTTAAACATGAAGATAGGGTATTCCTACATAACATCAAAATTAGAAACTATTAAATTAATAAAATACAACGTATAAAAATTGCATCGTTAATTACAAATATAGCGTTTCTGTTTGCAAATGTGAAAAAATTAAATACTCATTGCTCCAATCTTTTTAATGGTTAATGTCATTCTAACATAATATTATGAACAAGTTAATCTGGTTCATGTTGTTTTTCTTACACAACCCAATTTCATCATTAATTTTCTCAATGGCAGTGAAAGTGAACGGAGCTGCTTGCAAGAACCCAATGATGGTTCAAGCCACAGATTTCTCATTCAGCGGCCTACACTGGTCTGGAAACACCTCTAACCCATTGGGCTCCAAGGTCACACCCGTCAACGTTGCCCAAATCCCCGGCCTAAACACCCTCGGCATCTCTCTTGCCAGGCTCGACTTCGCTGCCTACGGGATCAACCCGCCTCACACCCACCCTCGCGCCACCGAGATTCTGACCGTCCTCGAGGGGAGCCTCGAGGTCGGGTTCGTCACCTCGAACCCCGACAACAAGCTCATCTCCAAGATCCTCCAGAAGGGCGACGTGTTTGTTTTCCCGACCAACCTTGTTCATTACCAGAGGAACGTCGGAACTGGCAATGCGGTCGCTCTAGCGGCTCTTAGCAGCCAGAACCCTGGTGTTGTTACCGTTTCCAATGCTGTCTTTGGGTCCACACCGACCATCCCAAGTGATATTCTTGCCAAGGCATTCCAGTTGGATAAGACTATAGTTGAGAGGCTCCAGGCTGCGTTCTGATTAGTAACCGAAGGAAGATTGGTGAAGATTGGTGTTTGATTATTTTTATTCGGCTGTTTTTGTGATCAATGTTTGTGTTCATTTCTTGTTGTTCTCCAATTGTTTGGTGTTGAATGTATTTACATTTTATTGTTAAAGCAATATTTTCTTAATCTAGTCCATTTCTTGACTCTTGAGGCATGAAGCAAGAATCAGTTTTCCATTGATATGCAAGCAGCGCAGTTTAAAAAATTGGAAAATTAAGAATTAAGAAACAATGAATTAACCAAGAGAAAGTGAAATAAGTTATCTGATTTGAAAAAAAAAAATCAAATTCGAGTATAAAAACATTATAATATTATTGTATATAAGATTGTTTCTAATTTGAACCTGCAATATTCTATTCTATTCATATATGAAATGGTTCAAAAGAAACCTGAAAATGATAAAATATCATGGAGAAGACCAACCATTCTATATCATAAGCTTCTGAGTCAAAAAATTGCCACTTGGAAATAGCCATAGATAAATTTTAAAAAAAAAAATTTGGAGGAAACCTGAGAGGCGCCATCTTATATATAAATATATGAAAAAAGTGCATTGTAATGAGGGGAGTGTCTCCTCTTACAAAGTTGCGATCACCATCGTGGTAAATCTTTCACGTTAGACTCGGTAAAAAAAAATATAATAACTCGTAACACAGAAAAAGTGCTTTGCAGAGTAATTTATATTCCGATATTGATATCGTTATATTTGAGACTCCATTTTAGATGTCAAAATAAAACGGTGTTGAGCACGTCCTCCACCTGTTTGTCTTCCCATCAGGGATGTATGTCGATCTCCCCCATAAAAGTTTAATTAATATCACCGTGATGTGATCTACATATGAATTCAATTTAAAATTTCCTCGTACTAAATATTTGAAGTTACGAATCTCATTGAAAATCTGTCAAGGGTATAATTTTATGTGAAAAATCAAAGGTAAAAATACCATAGTTCCACACATCTCCATGATAGGTTCCCGCCGCAATTGATTCGAGCAAGGATCCAACCGCCGTCCGAATCTCCAATAATATTTAACGGTCTCGATGGCTCACGCATCAACACGTGTGCCATTCGTGGAGTATAATTAGTGGCTGCCTCGATTGTTCTGATTTGCCCCTCGAGCTAGTCTAATTATCTAGGTGAGTAATTTCAATTTCAAATTATGGAACTATTCAAATTTATGATTCTGGATTACTAGAGTTTTAAATCAAATTTATATTCTATTTGTTGCATAAGTGAAAGGAGGTGATACGCAATAGTACTTAAACAAAGGGTAAATTAAGTTGATCCTTTGTTGACTAGGTTGGAATTTAATTCTCTAATGTATACTATGATCAAACCAAAATTATGATTTTCTAATGTTATATTTTCTATTTTTAAGAATCGAAATCGTTTTTTTGACAACTTGAATCAGATGGAACCGGTATTGGAAGATAATGTCAGCACCTTCCTGCAGAAGAGGAAATTGATGTTAAGAAATGAGCTGTACTCCTTTCTTACTAAGGTACTGTACTTGTAATATCGTGTTTTTTTAGTTTACTAATTGCTTGATGATCATAATCTTCTAACTTTGGTCTGAATTTTATCTCTGTATAGAAAAAGAGGCCAGACCCACAAAAGGAAAATGCTGCAGTATCATCAGATGAACCTGATGAATTGAACTCTCAGAGTAAGGTAAACTTATTTACCTCGTTAGAATCTTCGTATCCTAGTTCATACTTTGACACACTTCAGTATGTGTCCTGGTTCCATACAGGGTGGGGAAGATCAGAACAAAGAAGATGAGGCCAGATCAGGCCGACGAGTCGAGCACGGATACCATTTGGTAAGAGGAAAGATGGATCATGGAATGGAAGACTATGTAGTGGCAGAAAACAGGGAAGTCGACGGGCACGAGCTGGGGCTTTACGCAATCTTTGACGGGCACTCAGGCCGGGAAGTCGCCAAGTACCTGCAATCCAACTTGTTTGACAATATCCTCAGCGAAGTGAGTAGTACATAGTAGATAGACTAGATTGTTTCTTGGATGCTTATGTAAATGCTGATATGTTTCGAAAACAGTTCGACTTTTGGACAAATCCAAAGCGCGCCATCAGGAGAGCGTATCAGGAGACGGATGAAGACATCCTGGAAGAAATTGCCAGTTCTCGAGGAGGATCAACAGCTGTGACCGCCATACTGGTCGATAAGGAGATGCTGATCGTGGCGAATGTAGGGGATTCCCGCGCCGTTCTGTGTAAAGATGAAAGGGCCAAGCAACTGTCTGTGGATCATGAACCAGAGAAGGAACGGCAAGCTATTGAGAGCAAAGGTGGATGCGTCATTCATAGGCTTGGTACGAATATGTCTCATTTTTTTGTATACTTGCAATTCGATCAGTGTTTGTGCTTCGTCCCTGACTGGTGGATCTGTTTAGGGAACGTGCCACGCGTCGATGGGCAGCTGGCAATGTCAAGAGCATTTGGAGATGGGAGACTGAAGGAGCATATAACTTCTGAGCCGGATCTGGTTGTCAAGAAGATTGATGATGCCACTGAGTTTATTATTCTAGCAAGTGATGGACTTTGGAAGGTAGTTTATCTTTGACCTATTGAGCTATGTTTCTGTTGTCAAATTCGAAATGATCATTCACTAGTTGATCTAATTACTTGGTGGTTGGGACTTCTCGCACAGGTAATGTCAAATGAAGAAGCCTACAATAGCATTCGAGCAATGGAAGACGCTAAGAAGGCAGCCGAGAAGCTGATCAAAGAGGCATTGGCCAGGGGCAGCAAGGATGACATCTCATGCATAGTTGTAGCTTTTGGCTGATCTTGTTTGCCAACCAAGGGGGATGAACTTGGAACTTTTTTGGTGGTTGGTGGAATAATTGAGAAGGTGCATTGGATAATCACTAGTTTCATTATCGATCAACCTAAGTCCGAGCAGGTAAAACTCAAACCGGAGAGCTGCTGTTATATTCACAACAAAGTTGAATAGTACGCTACAATATGTGTGATGCTGAATGTTGTTGAATAGCTAGGTAATACTAACATAGGCACAAAAATGCAAAAATGCTGGTGTGATGGTTTCATTGCCTCTGGGGTCACCTTTATGGAGACTCTGGATAAGGTGTTATATCCTGGAACACTTGTAGTCTGGTCCGCGTCGCACTACTACTCGCCTCCTTGTCGTCTTCGAACGAAAGAGAGCGTCTCACTGCTCTGTCCTTGGATCCCGAACCAGTCTTCGACAGGTTGGAGCTGTCACTGAGGCGAACTCCTTCAAGCATTTGGGTAATGTTGTACTCCGCGTTTTCATCGTTGAATAAATGATCATGGTCGTCGTGGTTACACCCTTTCGAGGCTAACAGGAGCTGTTCTTGTTCTTCTTCTTCTGCAATATCTGCCCAGCTCTTCTTGCCGGTATACCTACTAAAGTTCGGTTCCTGTATGCAATTCTCGTTCGCATAAACGATTGCAACCGATGCTCCGGACTTGGTTGCAGCAGTAGTAGTAGAATGCTGCTGCATTGGGACAGAGACATCCCCGACGACGATCAAAGGTTTCTGCCAGCTATCAGTGGCAGGATCATTGTTCTTCCCAACATGAGACAGCAACTTATCGGATGGTCGAGGAACTGCGTTCAGTCCAAATGCTTCCTTCTTCTCGCTGCACAAAACAGCCCTCCGTGGATCAATTCTCGGCTGCGTGTACATAACAGCTGCAGGGGATGATGCACTACAGTTTTGCTCTGCAGCACCTCGGTTGATGCAAGGTGTGCTCGTCCAACGATCTGTGGGATCGGATCGAGCAACTGGACTCTCAAAGTAGCAGCCTCTGCGCCAATCACCCACCCAAGGAGATTTTGAGGATGGGCCACTTCCAAATTCAAAGCTCTTCGATTTGATGGTTTCTTGTGTCTTCAGTTTATCTGGGAAGGATAGAGATCCTTCCTCAGGATGCTCAGTTCTTTGAGATCCTGGTTCCAATCTGGAGAGCATCTCAGATGCACGCTCGTATGATTTCGCGTACGACTCGTCCATCTTCTCTATTCCTCCTGAAGCCGTTCGTACTTGCTCGAGAAGCAACTTGGCCTCAGAGACGCGGTTCATGTGCATCAGACAAAGGGCCAAGTTGCACTGCTTGTTCTTGTCAGGCTCCAACAGCATAGCTTTCCTGAAGACAGAACTTCCCAACTGGTCACCTCTCGACAAAAACATGGAATTCATGAATCATACATAACATTAGAAAGACACATTACCTGTAATTTTGCTCAGCAAATCCATAATTATGCTGCTGCAAGTAAGCCCAAGCCAAGTTCCCAATTATCCTTCAAACACAAAACTTATTCTCAGGTGTAATCCTGGAGTTATTCATGAACGAGTATCTTAACCACGACGAATAAGTACCTTGCTTTTTCTTGAACAACTGTTATTTGGACCTTTTTCCCCTGAGATCTAGCAATCTTAGTTCTGCTCACACCGAAAACCGCTATTTCTTCATCTATATTTTTCAGCATCTGCTGAAGCATCTCAATCTCCTGTTCTACTTTTCCAGCTCTCTGCAAGAACTCAGATGATCCTGTTCATCAAGTTTCAACTTTCTATACTAAATGTCATCACAATAAAGAAGGAGAACTTGCTTTGTAAAGATCGATGAGGACATTATCGAGTGACTCCTGGGAATCTTGTGGGCAAAGATAACGGAAAGACTTGATCGCCTCGATGGCCTCATCCGAACGGTCCAGTTGCTTCATCACTACAGCCATGTCCTTCAGCGCGCTATCAACCCGATCGCCAGCATTGATAGCCGCCCAAAACAGAGCAACAGCCTTGCTCGGGTCCCTCTCAACTAGCTGTCATTTTACAAATTAAATGTTATCGAATCCGAAATGCAAAGCTCGACTACTATATTTCTCACTTGGGAACCCCGAAAAATCGTTAAATTTATAACAGAACAAGAATTGTAAAACTTGTAGCGAGGTCATTGACCCAGAAACCAAACAAGAAACGATTTACCAACACCAGTACAAAACCACAGTAGAACAGATCCAAAAGACTAATCAGAAACTGGCCTAACATTTGACAAAGACTCCCAAGAATCAATTCCCATCACCAAGACGCAAAGAACCACATGGCAAAAAAAATACTAATCAGGTACTGGCATAAATTGATAATCAAACACTCCATCGTAATTGGAACATAAAAAAGTCACTATCGAAAGTGAGTGACCAAGAAACAGAGGAACTAACGGGGCCAAATAAATCAAGAACCGGCTGTAAAAACTGAAGACAAAAAAAGTCTCCAACTTTACATCAAATACCAATTTAAAAGGAAGAACCAAAGAGAACTCATTAAACTAATTAAACACTCGCTAATAAAAAATGAGTGAACAGGAACCAGTTAATTAATTGACTCAGATACTAAACAAGAAACAATTTCAATCCATCACCAAGAAACAGAGGAACCACAGAAAGAAAGAACAAAAAAAAGACTAATCAAGAACTGGGTTCTCTACATTGGCATCAAATGCCTATCCAGAAGGAAGAACCTAAAAGAACCCAGTTCAAACCTGAACGTGTTTGGCCTTGGCGTATGGCGAGTCGCCGGACGGGACCTTGTGGACAGCGTGGAAGTCATCACGGCCGGCAGAAACAGGGGACACGAACCTCCTCCTGGTCTCCGACATGGGTACCGGAGCGACGGCCACCGGGGAGTGGGCCGGCCTCCTCCAAGAAGCGGGGGGCGTGGAGAATTCTCTAAACGGCACATTTCTTTCTGGAGGCCACATTTTGAGTGGGGGGAATGGGAAGGAGACCCTCGTTTCTTGGAGCCCAAGAAAGTGGTTTTCGATGGATCGCTTGCTGGGTTTCTCTCTCTGTTTAATTTTGGAGAAGATGATGATGATGATCGTTAAGGAAGGTCGAAAGGGAAAGGAAAGGAATTAAAGCAGCCGTTGAGAAGGAACTAGCCGTTTTATAAGGCAAAGCTTTTTCTCTTTTCGAATTTTCTTTTTCGGTTTTTTTGAGAAGGATACTAAATCCCGTTTTAGTATGAAAATCGCCCATTTTAAAACTTTTTATTATTTTAATAAAATATAGAAGAGAAAAAGTGAACTCGTTTAACTATAAAATTGTGTTTTACAAAATCTGAATAGTTGGGTTTATCAAATTGTATTTTCCAAAGATAAACATGAACTTTGTTAGATATCGAGATTCTAACAAAGATCCTCGAGTTATAGAATCCATCTGAACAAATCTGTCCATATATGGTTCTTTTCAGGTGGAAAGAACTCAAGTGGCCGCAACACAACACAACACAAGATGATACAGTTATAAGACTGGGGTTCAATTTCATTACTTCTCATCCTTCCCGGAGTAATAGTGCCGGAAGACGCACGAGAAATCCTCGGCTTCGTGACCGGACTCGCACAGCTCTGCGTATCTGCAAAACTCAGAGCAACCGAAAATCCGATCAGCGCAAATGAATCTACTAATGTCTGGTTTTCAGTTCTTCTGCTAATGCTAGAAGCAGGAAAGATCAAATACTCGAAGCGTGCAACCGATAACTCCTGAACACCATCGAGTATTAAGTTTTTAGCATCATCTTGAAGACCAACATCAAGATAAGAAACCTTATGTTCCAGTATAGCTGGGATGGTGAAAGAAAATTTTCTAGAGCTCAATCATGTGATAAAGGACGTACATATTTTGTACTTGGGATGTCAGAGGGAACTTGAGACCGACCCCTTCTGCCGAGTTCGCAGCAAAGTTCAAGTCCTTAGCCTGGTAAAACCGAAAGATAGGTAAGACCGACGACCTTGGTTGCAGTTAATGATCACATCTAAACAGAACTACCTACCATTAGCATAGTTGCAAAGCCGCCAACATAATTCCTAGAAGCAGGCACCCCTTCCATCACTCCAGGAACTGGATTGTAACTATCACTGCCACATAGGAATTAATGGACGTCAAGACCGCAATTGTGGGTTCAGTTATAAGCCAGACTTCTCTGGATTCCAACGAGAGATGAACGAGACAGCAGAAAAGTTCTTGATACCTACTCCAACAGCGTGCACTTGAAGAGTTAAAAACCTTGGTGAGAGTACTGGCAGAAATGCCAAGTTCTTGTCCAAGAACAATGGCTTCGGTAACTCCGACCATGCTCACGGCCATTGCCAAGTTATTGCAGATTTTCGCAGCCTAATTAAGAAGAATGACCATAAACACTATCTCAGACAAGCATGGAATATCCCACTAAGAAACTAATGTCAACATAAGAACATGCAGCTTCAAGACAACTTACTGTGCCGTTTCCCGCTCCACCACAATAAATAGTATTTTTCCCCATGGAAAGCAGCAAGTCTTTCGCAGCTACATAGGCATCTTCGGGGCCACCAACCTGGATGACATCACCATTATGGTCAGGGAAAAATGCCATATTCAACAAAATGGATCAGGAAACCTAACAGCTGTATGTAATTTCTTGAATCCGGACACTTGGGAGATTTGGAAGGGACAATACCATAAAGGTAAGTGTAGCAGCTTCTGCAGCAAGAACACCTCCAGACACTGGAGCATCCAACATAACAGGTTTCTCTCGACGATCTGCACAACCAATGTGCAAGTTAGGGGTTTCTATACACCAGCTTTAGACCAATGACCAACGTTCCATGTGATGATAATACACGAGTTCATTTCTCGTCGCACAAAGGCATAAGAATTCAGCAGAACAGCCAGGTAGAACAACTTGTATTTTCTTCCTTGAAAAAAAAGAGAAAACATAACGAACAAGAATGTAAGTTGGGTTTGAAATTATTGTTGCTACTAGCTCCCAACAATGAGACTGAAGATACCTTGTGTCCCTTTCAGTGAGCAGTTAGAGACCGATTTAGACAGTTTTCTTGAAGTCTCTGAGTCAATGGTAGATGAATCTATCAACAACTTCGGTCTCAGAATATTTCCGTCATAAATCATGCCATTTTTTCCAGTGTACACTTCTATTACCTACAAGCATAATCAAACACAAGTGGTCGCACTTGAAGAATCCAAGGATCAAAAGTCCAATTTTTGTTCTGATATAGAGAAGGGGAAGCTTGCAAATGAGAAATCGAAAATCGAGTACATACTCACATGAGAGGATGAAGGCAGCATTGTGATAACTACATCGCTAACTTCGGCAACTTCAAATGGTGTCTCTTTCGTCGGGACTCCCATGCCAGAAAAGATCTTCATGACATTATAGTTTCTGAATTGACACAAAATATACTATTTCAAGTACAACGAGTCATCCTCTAAGCAATACCTTCCAACTTATTTTGGTAACAGAATTCCAATGAACTAACTGTGAAATACAACCAAGCGAGCAAGCAAGACAGGATCATAGTCTTACAAGTCATGAACTACCAGCTTGTATCCAGCCTTAATTAGGTTATTTGCCATCCTGGATCCCATGTTACCTAGTCCAACGAAGCCCACAGTCTGCGATACAGAATAACAGTATGACGCGAAATTCAGCAAGCACAGTCAAATGTAAAGAAGCACGAACAAACAAGGAGCACTTTCTTCTGCAATGAAGACATTCTAAGCAATGAAAGAAAAGCAGGAGATTCACAAAAGTTACTGTTTAATAACCAATAAAGCGGATAAAAAATCTTGTAATTCAGCATCACCAGGGATCCTATTAGTAGAACTGGCAAGATTGAGCCTCTTCAAATAACTTCGTCCATGAAAGAGCCATTCATGAAAGAAATTCTCAAAACCATGTATCAACCTTTGTCATTTTCTTACTACCAACATGCCTCCTAGAATTTCTACCAGAAAAGACATCAGACCAAAGATTGTACGGATTTTAACTTTCTCTGTTGGGGAAATCAAGCATTCTCGTCAACTCCCTCGTCACGAGTGCA